>PVKE010021110.1:0-26844 GCA_004027555.1 Craseonycteris thonglongyai
AATATTTTCTCCCAGTTGGTTGGTTGCCTCTTTGCTTTGTTGATGGTTTCCTTTGCAGCACAGAAGCTTTTTAGCTTGATAAGGTCCCATTTGTTTATTTGTGCTTTTACTTCCCTTGCCAATGAGGTCAGATTCATAAAGTCCTCCCTGAATCCCAGGTCCACAAGTTTAGTGCCAATGTTTTCTTCTATGCAATTTACTGTTTCCTTTCTTATTTGGAGGTCTTTAATCCATTTTGAGTTAATTTTGGTATATGGTGAGAGATCGCAGTTCATCTTCAGCCTTTTGCATGTGGTTTTCCAATTTTCCCAGCACCATTTATCTATTTTTAATTTCTTACTTATTGTCTTGAGAAAAGGTGAGAGAGACAAACAGACAGACAGACAGACAGACAGACAGACAGACAGAAGGAGAAGGGGAGAGGGCCCAGAGCAGTCTTCATAGTTGTACATCATTAGTCGTCATATGGTTTCAATCCACACTGGTGGATATGGGGCCACACTGTTTGGGAACCTTTGCCATCAAGCCATCCCTGCAGTTACCAGTTATACCACTATTCAGCATATGGGGTTGCATTGGCTGGGGACTGGAATTAACCTTGAACTTCCCAATTGGGAGGCAAGCACTCAATTGGTGAGCTATTCCAGCATCCCCTTAAATATCTATCTTATGTGATTATGTTTGATAAGTGAATACAGACATAAATAGATATTTAGTAACTGTATAAAATTTATTATTGTTTGTGTTGATGTTGGTTTTTTCCTCCTGTCTAAGACGACAAGTATAAAGTCCTTTAATCTAATGAGTAGCTCAATTCTATAATATCAACCAAATTAAACTTAATTTTTTTATTTACAACATGTTTTCTACTCTCTCCAGTTTTAAAAATGTTTTTCATTAAGAATTAGAATCAAAACAAAGATAATGTTTTCCTAACTCCTTCCTACAGAATTAAGCAGTCCTATTAATTTTAAGGATATGGGAAAGCCGGGATGGCTCTGTGGGTTAGGCACTCACTTTGCAGCCCCGGGGATTGAATCCCAGCCCCAGCCGTGCTGACCCATGTGCTGAGCTGGGGAGTGCCCCCAGTTCAGTTCTCACCGGGGCGAGACCCTGGCCCAGTTCCTGCCCTGTGCAGCCCCGCACCCACCTGTGGAACGAAACTATGTAGAAAAACTTTTGATGTGCAACTATGGAGACTGTTCTGGGCCCTCCCCCTTCTCTCTGTCTCTGTCTCTGTCTCTCTCTCTCTGTCAAAAACAATAAATAAATCTTAAAAAAAATAAATTTAAGGATAGATAGGTAGATAGCTTCAATTATGTATGAATATGTGTATATATTTATATATGTGTGTTTTTTAACATATATATAATCAAGTTTATATACTTCCCATTTTAAATATTAGTATTTTTGTCACATTTGTTTTTAAATAGTTCCTTCTGATAATTATTTTTCTTTGTTTATACTAATTTTTTTCTATTAATTCTTGTTTGTATAGCATCATTCATCATTTATATAAGACTTTTAAAAATCTTATCTGATTAATAAATTATTTAGGTTGACCTGCTTTAATAATTACATACTTCCATATTTTCTCTTTAGATGAGATTATTTGAAATTGCACTGTGACAATTTAACTCAATAATTTTTTATTTCATTTGGGTTGTATAATTTACAAAAAGATTAAACAATATTATGTATTTTATATTGCATATATTACAAAAAGTTATAAATATATATGTACATATGTAAATTAAATTAATATAGCTTGGAAAGACCAGCTAAGGAGAAGAGTGGGTGAATATAATCCATAAAGGGATAAAAATAGACTACATGAAATTGAATAATTGAGATATTAAAAATTGAGAATATGTGTCATCTTTCTCATTGGTGATATGGGAAATGATTTTAGGAGCTGCTTTAATTAACACTATGTGGCATATTATTACCAATGGAAAAAGTTGTTTTCCTATCAATTGTGTTTTGATCCTTCAGGTTACCTGAAGTCACAATTTGGTGTTGGTATATCTTTAACATTTTCACATTTGCTGTTGTTTGTTTGTTTGTTTGTTTTCAAAAATAATAAGTGCAGATCTTAGATTTAAAACCTTGAAAGAAAATAAAATATCAATCTACAGTTTAATCACTGTGATTATTTTTATAGTTGCTATTAAGGACAGAATTAAATGCCATCCAAATTATATGTTTAATCCCACACTCCCAGTACTTCAGGATGTGACTGTATTGGGAAATCTGGCCTTCACATAGGTGATTAAGTATAATATCCTTCAGGCTCATTCCTATTGTCACAAATGACAGGATTCCCTCCAGGCTCATTCTTGTTTTCACAAATGGCAGACTGAATTGTGTGTGTGTGTGTGTGTGTGTGTGTGTGTGTGTGTGTGTGTGTGTGTCACATTTTCTTTATCCATTCATCTGTTAAGAGACACGTAAGTTGTTTCCATGTTTTGGCTACTGTGCATAATGCTGCTACAATAAAAATTGTTTATTGAAGGTAAATATCCCTTCAAGATAACAATTTTATTTCCTTTGGGTATGTATTCAGAACTGTGATTGTTGGATCATATGGTAATTCTATTTTTAAATTTTTGAGGAACCACTACATCATTTGCCATAATGGCTATATCAATATACAGTCCCACCAACAGGGCACAAGTTTTCTCTGTTCTTTATATCCTCACTAACACTTGTAATATTTTGACTTTTTGATAATACCTATCCTAACAGACTTTAAGTGGTATTGTGGCTTTTATTTGTATTTCCATGATGAGGTTAATAATATCATTTTATATGCCTTTTGGCCATTTGTATATCTTCTTTATACAGTATGGCAACTGTACATAATAATGTACTGTATACTTGAAATTTTCTAGGATAATGGATCTCATGTGTTCTTATTACAAAAAACCAATAGTAAATATCTAAAGTGCTGGATATATTAGTTTGATTGTGGTATTCAATTAACAATGTAAACAAAGATCAAAATATCGCATTGTATACCTTAAATATATATAATACTTATTTGTCAATCATACCTCAATAAAGCTAAAAAAAATTTTTTTTAAGATATAATTCTGTTAAAATTAGGTCATTGAGGCAGATAGTCATCCAATCTAACCAGTATCCTTATAAAAAGGGGAAATTTAGGTACAAAAGTAAACATCAGGGTTGTGCACACACACAGAGACCAGTTGAGAACACAGTGAAAAGGTGATCATTTGCAAGTTAATGAGAGGCCTAAGAAGAATTCAAACCTACTGATATCTTAATATTGGACTTCTAACCTCCAAAATTTTGAGAAAATAAATTTCTGTTGTTTAAGCCACTCGGTTTATGGTATTTATAATAGCAACCCTAATAAATTAATACAGTTTTCATCCAATTTTGAAAATGTTAATTTATCAATTTTCCATCATGAAGCTACCTTTTAAATAATATATTCTAGGGGAAGCTGGGATGACTCAGTGGGTTGAGCTCTCACTTTGTAGCACCAGGGACCGAGGATCGAATCCCGGCCCCAGCCCGTGCTGAACCATGTGCTGAACTGGGGAGTTCCCCCAGTTCAGTTCTCTCTCTGTCTCTGTATATCTCTCTCTCTCTCTCTCTCTCTGTCAAAAACAATTAAAAAAAAAATTTTTTAAGATACATTCTAAATATAAATCAACTTATGTAAAAAGGCAAAGAAAAGCCACAAGCAAAGGAATGAATCTAGATTGGGAACTGTCACCATATATCAAAATTAATTCAAAGTAGATCAAAATACATAAGACCAGAAACAATAAATTGCATAGAAGAAAATGTCAGTACTAAACTTATAGACCTCGGGTTCAAAGAAGATTATAAACTTGACCTCAAAGACAAGGGAAGTAAAAGCAAAAATAAATAAATGGGGCTAGATCAAACTAAAAGTTTTTTTTACAACAAAAACCATCAACAAAGCAAAAAGGTAACCAATCAAATGGGAGAAAATATTTGCAAACAATGCTGTTGATAAGGGGCTAATATCTAAAATACATAAAGAACTTGTACAACTCAACAAGAACAACAACAAAAAACAATCCAATTAAAAGTGGACAAAAGACTTGAGCAGACACTTCTCCCATGAAAACAAGGTCAACAAATACATGAAAAATGCTTAACTTCACCAGCTATTAGGGAAATACAAGTCAAAACCACAATGAGATTACCACCTCACAACTGTTAGAATGGCTATAATCAACAAGACAAGGAGTAACATGTGCTAGAGAAGCTGTGGAGAAAAAGGAACCCTCATACACTGCTGGTGGGAATGTAAATTGGTATTACAACTACTATGGAAGACAATATGGAGGTTCCTCAAAAACTTAAGTATAGAATTACCATAGGACCCAGCAATCTCTCTTCTGTGTATCTACTCCAAAAATTTGAAAACCTGAGTCCACAAAGATATATGTACTCCAGTGCTCATTGCACCACTGTTCACGGTAACCATGTCATGGAAACAACCAAAGTGTCCTTTGATAGATGACTAGATAAAGAAGTTGTGATATACTTACACAGTGGAATATTATTCTGTAATAAGATGAAATACAGCCATTTGTGGTAACATGGATGGATCTTGAGATAATAACTTTAAGTGAAATAAATCATACAGAAAAAGTCAAGAACCATATGACTTCACTTACATGTGGAGTATAAAACTTAAAGCAACAAAGAAACAGAAACTCATGGACCCAGTCAATAGTTTAGTGGTTACCTGAGAGTAGGGTGAAGGAGGGTATAAGAGGGGGGAGGGGGAATCAAATTTATGGTGATAGAAGAACTGACTCTCACTCTGGGTGGTGAGCACACAATGCAACACATAGACGATATAGTGTAGAATTGTACATCTGGAACCTATGTCATTTTTACCAACCAGTGTCACCGGATGCATTTAACAATAAAAAAAGCTAAGAATGAATATAAATAAATGATAACAGTCCTAACTAGCTTGAAACCTAGAATACATAGAAAATTAGTTGCAATCTACATAATGGGAACACTACAATTAAGAGTTAGATTGGGAAAAGGGTAATTAAAGAGACAAAAAATTAAGAAGTTACCAAACACACAGGCAATAAACTAGAATAAGGAAGTCATTAAAATGCCAAAGGAGAAAGATTCAAGCCTCATGACATTTCAATTGAATAAAACACACAGATCAAGAAATTTAAGGGTTTAGAAAAGAACATTGTATTTTGGTATTAAGAAACAGAGCCACAACTAGACTTTTAGGAGGTTAATTAAAAGAAGCTTAGACAGTGATTAAGCAGAAAGGAAAGAAATGCGGCAGTACCTAAAGATAGAAAGAGAATCAAGAAAACAATTTTCAAATTTAAGAATGTGAGTTGTAGCTCTCAAAAACAGAAGGTAAGGGGTTGAGCAGAAGGATTTTGTTTGGAAAAACATTGTATATATATATATATATATATATATATATATATACACACACACATACATATATACACACATATTAATAGTATTGGAGAAATGAGATTTTATGGAATAAAGACAAAGAATTAAGACTAGAGTAGAAGCTAGGTAGCAGAAAATGAAATGCAGAAAATTCGTGAATTACATTTAAGATTGTATGGTCATTGATTTCAAACATGAATATGCATTACCTGAAGAAATGAGAATTGTGTATTCAGTTATAATATGAAAAATTGAATGTATAGTGTGGTGCTGATATGATAACTATTTCAGCTTCATACATTCTCAGGATCTATAGGAGAGAAAGAAATTAAGATAAAAGAGAAGGAAAGAAAATTTCACAAAATGACCACTATAATATCACATTTTTAAGCACCTGTTTGAAATCTAAATATAGTGTTATTTAGATAGCATATGTATTACTAGAAAAAAAAGTATGTATTTATAGCATGATGAAATCATTTTAACTGCCAAATCTGTCAATCTCATTTATAAATTAAAAAATATAAGAAAAAATTATAACCTTAGGGAGTAGTTTTTAAAATGACAATTGATATGGCAGTTGTTCAGTAGAATTTGACTTTTTTGGCATTAGCATGATTTTCTAGTTCATTATTTTTGGATAGTAAAAATATTTCCTCAATGCTGAAATGTCAATTAAAAATAGATTTAGTACAATAAAGGAGCAATAAGATAACAGAAGAAAATTAAGTAGCCATTTCTTTGTAAGAAGACATTAGTGCATATTGATTAATGTAAGCATGCATTCATCTACTCAAAAACATTTATTGAATACTTAATATTAGCAGTTATGATGCTTCCACACAAAAAGATAAACAGACTCTCTGATTTGTGATGAAACTTTTACACATTTATTTTTATTTTTCTTCCCCTTTTAACTTATAATGATAGTAACAAATATAATATCTCACTTAAATTGACAGTATCCTCACATTTAAAAATTTATATAATCACGTTAAGAGACCTTATTGAGAGAAACAATATAAACAGAAATGTAACACATATTTGTATAAATAGAAATACTATCATATATTATAATCACTGATTTTAGATTCTTTTACTTTATATTTCTATTTCACATCACTTTTGTTATTTTGGCCTTAAAATTTATGCCAAGTTATCCAATATTCAAACCTTTATTTTAGTAGTCATTTAAAATTCTGGAAGGAGGGAAGCCAGGATGGCTCAGTGGGTTAAGCGCTCACTTTGCAGCCCTGGGGACCAAGGATCGAATCCCGGCCCCGGCCCGTGCGGACCCATATGCTGAACTGGGGAGTGCCCCCAGTTCAGTTCTCACCAGGGTGAGACCCCGGCCCAGTTCCTGCCCTGTGCAACCCCTCGCCCACCTGTGGAATGAAACTATGTGGAAAAACCAATGATGTACAACTATGGAGACTGTTCAGGGCCCTCCCCCTTCTCTCTGTCTCTGTATCTCTCTTTCTCTCTTTCTGTCAAAAAGAATAAAAATAAATCTTAAAATAAAAAAAAAAATTCCAGAGGGGTACCAGACTCATTGGGAAGATCACTTCATTAATTATATAAATCTAACCACTATGCTGTATATCTGAATCTAATAAAATAATATTGAGTGGGAACTGTAATTAAAAAGTAATTTTTAAATAGTCTTAAAGTTATTATAATATGTCATCTCTTTTGTTCCACTCTTGTTGCTAACTCTCCTAGAGAATAACCAGGGAAGTCTGATATTTTAATAAATAAGAGAAGATAATCTATAAGAAAGTTTAATTTCACATACCAATATTTCCTACTTTGATAGTATAATGTGCTCTTTTAGCTATGTAATAATGTAATAAAATACATATTTAATATTCCACAAATGGCTTTAATATAATC
This sequence comes from Craseonycteris thonglongyai, assembly GCA_004027555.1. Taxonomy (NCBI): domain Eukaryota; kingdom Metazoa; phylum Chordata; class Mammalia; order Chiroptera; family Craseonycteridae; genus Craseonycteris; species Craseonycteris thonglongyai. The sequence goes on from PVKE010021110.1 coordinate 7,348, forward strand.
TAAAATACATAAATGGCTTTAAAATGCTGCATAATATTATAACCAATAGTGAAAAAAAAAAAAGAAAAGATTCTACTATAAATGCTAATTGCATAATACACACAACAATGACTAAAATTCTCACAGAGAAATGATTCTGTGGAAAACATGAGCAAAAAAGGCTGAGGTGAAGTTAGCTTTCAGATAACAAAATGAGCTACTTGATGAGAAATCATTTTAATAACAGGTCTTTAGATCACAATGAACATTGGCTCACATGTATCTATATCAGAATGACAGAAAATCTCAAGATCTCCACATGCTTTCATAAATTATATAAACAAATTGTAAATTTTGCATAAATCCAACATCTAAGAAAAACTTCAATGAATTCTGCCTTTTTTCTAGAAATAGTTCATTTCCTTCACTTTACCTTCTCACATATCTTTGAGTTTCATAGTCTCCTTCAGATAATCAAGATTGATGTGATTGATAAAGTAGCTAGTGAGTAAATTCTTCCTATTCTAACCAGCCACTGCCGGGGACATGAATTGTATTTAATAGTAAAATATATCAACAGACCCCACTTTGTTTAAATATTCATCATTTAAGTGTTATATAATCTGAGTCACCACACTCAACATAATATAAGACAATTAAGTTTGTCATGCTACAAAAATATTCTCTACTTAACAGGATTGCCTGCTTGTTCTTCCTTGCTGAACACTTGGCTATCATGACCAATCAGGATCACACCTTCAGATGCTGTGATCTTTCTCTCTAATTTTCAGATAAGTTAATGATAAGAATGTCAATTCTGAAGTGAAGTTGCAAATATGACAGAAGTCACAGAATCTCCTAAAGTCAACTATTACATTAAAAGTTACTGCCCAATGGTAATTAGGCAGATTTCAACCACATAACAATCAGTTAGAATTTGATAATCAAAAATAAGTTATTTGACAGTAAATGTGCTTCAAACAAAAAATATTTGAATAACAATATATTAAGGGAGGACTTGGGGAAGACTGAGGGAATCCACAAATACTTTTTACAATAGTAACTCTGGAACACAATGTGAAAAACCAACTGTGTTGTAAATACTGTTATATTATGATACTAGACAAATTTAAGAAGAATTATACCAAATATTAGTATATGATCATACTTCATAAACTCTGTTAAATTTAAAATAAAAATCTTATTTTTTTAAATTTTAGCTTCTTTCAAGAAGATAAATTATTAATAAGATATTTTGAGGTTTTGCTTTCTTTAATTAAAATTTATTAAGTTTCTTGTGGTGACATCAGTTAGCAAGATTATATAGGTTTAAAATGTGCAAACCTATAATACATCATCTATGTGTGGCATTGTATGCTCACTAACCAGAAAAAGTAGGTATTATTAAGTTAATTTTTATTCAGTGGGGTTACATATACCAAATATTCCTTCAAAATAAAGCCTAAATTTATGTAGGTCAATCTCTCAGTAAGTATCAAGTCCTTGAAATGACAATTCATAAGGTTCTTTCTTTGAAAAGTAGAGTATAACTTGAGTAACCAATTGCAAAGACCAATTGCAGGTTTTTTTTTTGACTAACAGTGAATCAAAAAGAAAAAGAAACAATAAAACTTTCCAAGTCAGTCTTGTTTGAAAACCTGTTTAAACTACCATAAATTATTAATGATAGCATGAAATTGTGGCATGTTGATAGTCAGTGTTTCAGCATCAGATGGTGTCTTTGATTCATCCCAGGGACTATCAGGATCTCCATGCACCTGAATGATTTAGAAAGTGGGTCAATTCTGCAATTACTTCAGAAAATGCTCTGAAAAAAAAATTTATGCTATATTTCTGCATCCATTTTACCATCATTACAGAAAGGGAAATTAATATTTATATATAGATTGTGATATGTCCTGGTAAGTGGAATTCCAAGGGATAGAATTTTTAACTCCTTATAGATTTACCATTTCACCGTAGTTCCACATATATTGCTTTCAGTGGCCTCACAAAAATATTCGAATACATAGTGAATAGTTCAGTGGCTACCTGAGGTTAAGGGGGATGGAGGTAGGAGCGGAGGGAGGGAGAGCTAAATATATGGGAATGGAAAGAAAACTGATTCTGTGTGGTGAACACAAATTGTAACACACAGATGAAGTACTATACAATTATACACCTGGAATTCATGTAATTTTTACTCACCAATGTCACCCTAAAAAATTTCATAATAAAAAACACCAAAAAAAGTGTCCAAATAGAAATCTATCAAATCGTCATCATCTAGTTATTCAACTATTGCTGCCAAGAAATTTTATAATGTAGTATGTATTTATAAATTAATTATTTTATATTATTATTAAGATAAAAAGTGCATTGCTCAATTATAATTAAAAAATTGGAAAACACTAAGAAATAGCAAAAATATGACCAATCTTAGACAAATTAAATTGAATAAAAGTTTGACATGAAATAAAATTATGCATATTTTTGTTTGTATGGAAGTAAAATACTTTTAAAATCCTTTTAAGCATTCCTACTGTGAATGTTAATTAGAAAATGGATGCATGAGCTATCAAAAGTGCTTTTTCTTTTTCTTACATTTTAATAGGAAAAATTTTAACTACAGAAGAGCTGAAGAATTTTAACACATATATTCCCACCATCTATATTCTGTCATTACTATTTTACAATATATATTTTGTTACATATTTATCCATCCTCTGTTAAGTCCACCAGTATATTTTTTGATGTATTACAAAGTTGTAGATATCAGTATACTATACCCTAGACACTGTATTGTACGTATCATTAGAGTTTAGTATTTGCTTGCCAATGTTTTCTTTATTTTGAGGCAAAAATCACAAATAGTGAAATATACAAAACCTTAGATTTAGGTAGCATTAGATGAATTTTGACAAATACATACTCTGTAAAATACAAATCTCTATTAGACATAGAATATCACCCCCAAAACTTTTCCTGTACTCATACAAAATGAATCCTTTCCCCCACCCCCAATCCTCCAAAAGCATCTACTGTTGTTGTTTTTTTTTCACCATAAATTAGTTTTATGTGTCCTCAGATGTCATATAAGTGAAACCATGCAATATGTATATGAACCATATATATATATATATATGATGAAAAAAGCTTTTTTGTAAAGCTTTTTTCTCTCAGCATGTGTTTGAGACTTATTCATGTGTTTTAGTGTATCAAGAGTTCATTACTTTTTATTCTGGAGTAATATTTTATTTCATGTACTCTCCCACCCATTGATGGACATGTGGGCCATTTCTATTATTTTGCTATCATAAAGGAAGTTACTATAACATTTTAATAAACATTTCTGGAGACAGTATTTTTATTTCTTTAGATAAATTCCTAAGGGTGAAACTGCTAATCATGGGGTAGGCTTATGCTTAACTTTATGAGAAAACTGCTAGATCTTTTTTCAAAAGTGGCTAGAAGTTATTTTGTTTTTAAAATAAAATCAAATGCACGAAGAACATTGGTTTTAAGCAAAAATCTTTAATAGCAATAACATGAAGTCTTAGAAAGAAGTTTATACAATGATACATATGTTTTCATAAGAGACTAAGAAATTATTTTTTATCTTAGTCTCTTTTATAGATTATAGATTAGTTAAGCGTATTTAAATCAAAGATTAATGGCAGATATTTTACCCTCAAATTATTCACTGTCATATATAGTCAAATGTGATTTAATTTCTAATTTAGAAAGAGAATAGCCTTGGAATTCATATAATTTATGTTGGTTACTGATATATTTTAAGAAAAATTGATAGTAATAATTACTGTCATCATAGCTTCAATTTGTGATTTGTTGGACAAAGATTGACTGCAAAACTTTTCCCACCAATGCACTGTTAATCCATTCACAAATGTATCCATTCAATAATATTTTATGAAGTGATTAGTATATTTTTTAAAACTATACCAATTATACCAAAAACTATACCAACTACTATTATAATAAATTTGAGGGCTGCCTGGAAAGTATCCAGCCATGTACCCATTCTCATTATAATTGACAATGGCTGGATATTTTCTGGACTGCCCTCTTCTACTTGCCTGAGGCATTGCATTGCATCGCTTTGCTTTCCAATGAGTAAAATGGATGCTGGGCTTTAAAGCCCCTGAATAATTCTTCAGGAAATAGAATCTGTCTCTGATCAACTGCTCCTGTCCAGATGCCCCTAGACACATACCTCATCTTCTCCTCACTTCAGCTAATGAGTGGGGTTCTTCCCCAAGGCACCGATTTTCAGATCTATAGTGATCCCCTCCATGTGACAATGAACATTAATACTGCCAAGGCTTGCCACCATTTGATACCTCCTTAGTTTATTTCAGGTTGAAATCAAGCCCCTGCAGACGGTGGTATGTATTGACTATCCTGCTCAGAAACCAGCATCCAGTAATAGGTTTCTGCCCATCACAACAGACATCCAGCACATTTTGGTACTCATTTCTGCCTTTATCGGCATTTCTTCAAATGACCTGGAATAATCAGACAGTCTTCCAGCTTTCAGGACTGCCTAGACTTGAGCAAACTGTCATGGTGCTACCTCATACTGTTCAGGGCTTTGACTCTGTAAGTATACGAGGGCTGCCAAAACAAATTACCACAAAACAACAGAAATATATTCTCTCACAGTTTTGGAGCCCATAAATCTAAAACTAAGGAATTGGAAGGCCACCCTCCCTCTGAAAACTGTATGGGAGAATCCTTTGTCTCTTCCTGGATCTTGACTTGAGGGCATTACTTGACTTGGGGCTAAACAAGTCTAATCTTTGCCTCTGTCTTCACACTGATGACCTCTCCATGTGTCTTTCCCCTTCTATTCTCTTTAAAGGAAGTTTATCATTGGATTTAAGGCTGTCATCCAAGATGATCTCATCTTAAGATCCTACCTTAATTACATCTACAAAGGTTCTTCTTCAAAGTAAGATTTTATTTTCAGATTTCAGGTGGATATATCTTTTGGTGGCTCACAATTCAACCACTACAAGATCTGTCAACACTCTTCTATCAGTCTCTTTCCTTTTTTACAGGTCTAATGAATCTTCAGATTTGAATAAAGAATATCACCAAGTTGTGGAGTCTTATATTCTGAAACAAGTTTTAGTTGTTGCTGTTGAAATAGGAAATGCCTTACTTCATTTTTTTTCTAATGAATAAACAAAAAATGTCATGTAGTATTACAGTCTTATTTGGCCATGGTGGGTGGAGGTGAAGGAAAGAGAACATATCAACCTTCATCCTCCAACTGCTTATTTTAAAGAAACACTTGGGGAAGCCGGGATGACTCAGCAGGTTAAGTGCTCGCTTTGCAGCCCCGAGGACCAAGGATAGAACCCTGGCCCTGGTCTGTGGGGACCCATATGCTGAACTGGGGAGTGCTTCCCATGTGGGAGGCCCCCCAGCTCGGTTCTCACCCCCACCCCTTGGTTCAGGCTCTGGCTTGAGGAAGTGTGCCTCTCGTGCAGGAGGCCCCTGGCCTGGTTCCTGCCCTGTGCCAAAAACTGATGATGTACGACAATGGAGACTGCTCTGGCCCCTTCCCCTTCTCTCTGTCTCTCTCTGTCTCTGTTTCTCTCTGTCTCTGTCAAAAACAATAAAATAAATCTTAAAGAAAGAAAGAAAGAAAGAAACTCTTACTGGAAGACAGTCCAGGTGTGGGATTTTGAAGGCCAGCTTCAGTGAGGTCACCTTTTCTAGGACTGAACTGAGCATCTCACCCTGTAGAAGAAACATAACAAAGGAAAGCACATGGAGTGGACCCAGTCCTCACACTGGTAATAGTCTGCAAGAACTCCTGAGGTTATATGGGAATGAAATGAATGAATAAGTAGGAAATCCCAAACCATTGGTGCTTCTTGAATCACCCCAAACCCTATTATATGAATTTGATATTTCTTTGCAGCAGTTTGTCTCTCCTATGTCTTCTCAATCTTGGCACTGTTGCCATTCCTTGTGGGGGCTATAGGATGTTTAGCAGCCCATACTCACTGGGTACCAGTAGCAATCCCCTTCCAACCACCATTACAACAATAAAAGATGCCTCCAAACATTACTGAGTGTCCCCTGAAGAGCAAAATCAATCCCAATTGAGAACTGGTTTAGCTGAACACTATTTATATTCACTAGCAAATTATATCCTTAAAAAGACGTATCTGTTACTTTAAAGTTTTTGTGAAACCGTCTTCAGAGATTCAGATGTTTTTGAATTAAAAAACAATTTAAAAACATTTTGGATTCTATGTAACTTGGCACTTTTTTGTGTTCCATTAAGCATTTCTTTTAGGTAAGTGCAACATCTATTTCATTCTTTTAGAGAATAGAACTTTTTTTTTTTACTTAATAGGGCTTTTAGGCCTCTTATATTCCAGGTCATTAATTCTAATGGTTAAGACATTGTTATATGGCACTCTAAAAAGGCGAAGGTGCATACTGATCAATCTCTTCCTGTGCATGGAAATATTATTTTTCTTGGTAAAGACAAACCATTCCTTTGAATTTAGAAACATTTAGTTTCTAAGACTCTGTTACCTTTTTATTTAAAGCCCTATTAGCCCCAACATATTGAATAATAGCTCAACATTTTGCCCCATATATGATGCATTTAGAAAAGCAGAAAAGCTCATAAAAATATCTGACTAGTATTTATAGACCTTCTGTTTCTTTCAAATACTATAGTAAGAGTTTCTAATTATTCTAATGGAATAAAAGGAAAACAGCAAGCAAAAAGATGATGATCTGAGACAACCTCTTGCTTTTTATTTCAAATAAGATTCTGTCCTGACTTGAAAGTTACCTATTAATATATCAGCTTACCTTTATGTGGCAAAAGCTGTAGTAAAATATTGTGAATTATTGTTCATGAAGGTCATCATTTTAATTTAAATCAGAATCATACTGGCTTTCATTTTTCAGATTCTTGGAAATTCCAGAGTTTGGTTAATTCCTAAGAGGACAGATCAATCTGAGCAATTTCAGTCCAGCAGTACATTAAAAATATATATGATTACAGACCAAGAAAAATACTTTTAGGAACAAACTATAATCTAAGTGCTACTAAGTGCTCACTCAGCCTCCTTAATTATGTGGGGCCAGAATATCTAATTTGTACAGTACTTCCTCTCATACAGCCTTTTCATATTTGTGAGAACTAAAGTTTATATAATTGTGAAGAATGGGGCCTCTTAAGTAAAATAGTACAAAATTATAAATTCTGCTTTAGGAATACAGTCATAAGAGAGGCCCTTATAAATGAGGAGCCCTGAAGTTTAACTCTCCCAGCCACAAGAGTCTTTCTACCAGCATCATGAGCCACCATTTTTTCTGCCTCCCTCATGTTCCAACCTAAGTACTGCCAGAAATTCTGAGCCATAATGAACTCTAAGTCTGATACCCATCTCCAGAATATCTTATAAGGCAGGATAGTACACTACCTCACTTCCTTTTTGGTGTTCTTTTCCTTTAGTTGCCATAGGCTAGTATATAATAAGTGCATATATTTTATAAATGCAGATTATTCTATGTGATATTCCAATGGTAGGTACATAACATTACACATTTGCCAAATACACAGAAGTGTGCAATGCACAGTGAGCACTAATGTAAACTATCTACTTTAGTTAATAATAATATATCAAAATTGGCCCCTCAAATGTAATGTACCATGCTAATGCAAGATGCTAATAAAAGGGGAAAATATATTTACAAACAGCATCTCCGGTAAGAAGCTAATATCCAAAATATATATATAACTTATATAGCTTAACAACAAAAAAACAAACAATCCAATTTAAAAAATGGACAGAGGACCTAAACATACACTTCTCCCAAAGAGACATATACACACGGCCAACTGATATGTGAGAAGAGACTATCAATTTCACTAACTATTAGGGAAACACACATTAAAACCATAATGAGATACTACCTTACACCTGTTAAAATGTCTATTATTAACAAGACGATAACAAATATTGGAGAGGTTGTGGAGAAAAAGAAACCCCCATTCACTGCTGCTGGGAATGTAAACAGTTACAGCCACTATGGAAAATGGTATCAAGGTTCCCAATTTAGAAGCCTTTTATTTCTTTCTCTTATGTGATTGATTGCTCAGGCTAGGACTCCCAATACTCTATTGAATAATAGTGGTAAGAGGGGCATACTTGTTACGATCTTGATCTTAAAGAAAAAGTTTTCAGGTTTGTTTTGTTTTTGTTTTTGTTTTACCATTAAGTATGGTATTAGCTGAGGGCGTGTCATTCATGGCTTTTATTTTGTTAGGTACTTTTCTTCTAGAAACATTTTATTAAGTGTTTTAATCATAAATAAAGGTTGTATCTTGTCAAATGCTTTTTCTGCATCTATTAATATAATCATATGATTTTTATCCTTTATTTTTTTATGTAATATATCACATTAATCAACACGTGAATGTTTAACCATCCTTGTGCCCCTGGAATGAAACTCACTTGATCATAATGTATAATCTTTTTGATATATTATTGTACTTGATTTGCTAGTATTTTGCTTAGGATCTTTGCATTTGTATTCATCAGAGACATTAATCTGTAGTTTTCTTTTTTGTGTTATGTATACCAGGCTTTGGTGCCAGGGGAACGTTGGCCTCAAAATGAGTTAGGAAGTATTGCCTCATCTTCAATTTTTTGAAAGAGTTTAAGGAGTGGTATTAAATCATTAAGGATGCATTTCTTGCTAGGAAAAGAATTTTCAGATAGCAATATAGAAACATGTGCTTGGTTAAAATCCCATGGAAAGTTTTAAAAAATAACTGTAAAATTAAAATAGAATTTACAAATTTAAAGGGAAAAATATATATTACTAGCAACTTAAAATTGGCAAAAAAAAATAGTAAAGTCTGAAAAAAATGAAGGAACACAATGAAAACTAAAATTAAAATTATAATTCATTAGGGTAAATTTTTATGAACTGATGAATTCTTTCATAAGGATCCAAAGCCCAGCTATTACATTTTTTGATATGTGTTGTGAAATAAAAGGTAAAAATATAAATAGGGGCAAAGAAGTGCCTGCCAGATGTGGAAAACTGAAAGATAAGGGGTAAATACAATTTAAAGTTAAAACCCCTTAAAAAGTTGGAGAGATTCTCTGTCCTATAAGTGATACAATGCATTTCTTAATGACCATCATAAACCTCTAGGGACAGAAAAATAAATAGGAAGCTATATGCACATAAGTCTCTAGAAATTCAAGGAAATTGTCAATTTGTGACAATATGATAAAATAGGTACAATGACTTTCTCACAGAAAACTACTAACAACGGAAAAAAACAATAGAAAAAAATATTTCTTGATATATTGATGAATTAAAAATAAATAAGAGGGATGCCAGGATAGCTCAGCAGTTAAGGCTTGCATCACAGTCAAGAGGCCCGGGGTTCCATTACTGGCCCAACCTTGCAAACCCATACACTGAACAGAAGAGTAACCGGTAACTACCAGAAAGGCTCAGCAGCAAAGGTTCTCGCCTCCCAAGTGGGTGGTCCCTGGTTAAGTTTCCATCCTGCACAGCCTACATCCACCAGTGTGGAATGAAACCATGTCACAACTAATGTAAAACTGTGGAAACTATTCTAGGCCCTCCTTCTTCTCTTTCTTTCTCTCTCTCTCCCTCTCTCCCCCGTCCCTCTGCTTCTCTCAAAACAATAAAATAAATCTTAAAAAAAAAACTAAAAAAAAAAACCACACACCCACACAAAACTAAAAGCTAAATTAACTTGAGGATCCAGAGATAAAGCACTAAAATGCCTTTCACCTTTCAAAATTTGCTGAAATAGTGAACTTGAGTTTCTCAGACTGGCAGGAAGTACACATGGAGACAGGAGACAAAGTTCTGGACATATTTCCACTGTAGAGGCAAATAGAAGATTTCCCTATATACAGATAAAGCTAGAATCCCAGGGCTCCACCCACAATATAAGGTATAAGGGTAAACTAGAAATCCCAGCATACACATACAGAAACACATACACAAAAATGTGTGTGTTCATTAAAAAGGAAAATTGCCTTCTCCAATATTAGCATAGGGTAGATGGGAAAAGAAAATATCTCATCAACTTTTATGAACATTGGCAGTCTTGAGGCGTACTTCCTTATTGTGCAGGAAACCTCAGTATGGCCTTCTACTGATGTGAGAAGACCCACGTTATTAAAGAGAATCTTCTTTACTATGGGCCAAGTGATTGTAGGTATTAGCCACATCTACAAAATGCTAGATTGATGTTTGATCGAATAACTGAATTCTGTAGCCTATCAAAGTTAACACATCACATAGTGCTCGAGCAGCCATAGACAATATGTAAACAAATTGATATGTAGATGTTGCTGTGTTCCAATAAAACTTCATTTAGTTGGAATGTCATATACTATTCACATGTCTCAGTTATAATTATTTTCTGATTTTTCCCCCAAAATGTAAAAATCATTGTTAGCTCCAGGGTAATAAGTCATACAAAACCAGGTAGAAGGCCAGATTTAGCCCAATGGCGTAGTTTGCTGAACACTTGATTCAGCACAGTGCTTTGCATGTGTTATCTATATTCATTAAAAAACACAGTAGACTCTCAGTTAACCAGCACCCACAGGGATTGATAGATGCCAGATAAATGTAAGTAGACTCTCCATTAACCAGCGCTCAAGCAACAGGCACTCAAGAGTGCTAGTTAATGGAGAGTATACTGTATATATACATGCACACACTCACACACATAGAAAGAATTTTAAAACTGCTGTAATTACAGCTAATTTCAAAACAGACTGAATTAAACTCCAGTTATTATAGTTCTGAGAATGGAAAAGAAATTGTAAAAATTCAGTTTGTGAAGTCTTTTAACAATGTAGATTATCATCATCCTAATTCTGTTTATCTGTAATGTTCTCTAAGGAAAGAAGAATGGACAAGAATCTCTAACAGAGTCTTTCTAAGTCTCTAATTGTGCAAAATAGTGGTCAAATGATGAAATGCTGATAAAAGGGAAATAGAACATAATGTTTTTCTAATACATTATGTCCTCTAATTATACTAACTAATCCTCATGCTCAGCCCCTAAACAAGTACACTTGCATACACACAAACACATCTATTCTGTACTACATGCAATTACTAACGTAATTACAATATGTTAGGCTTTTCACCAGATAAAGGATTTAAAGAATTTATCTACTTGCAGTCACGTTTCTCTAATAGTTCACAGATTAGGCAAGTAAAAATTGTTAGGTATCCACCACTTGTCAGACATTTAAGATAAATTATATGATTTAATCTCCAAAACAGCACAATGTAGGGTTGTCAGATAAAAGATAAGAACAAAATAATTTGGATTTTACATGAACAGTGAATTTTTTTTTTTTTTTGCATAATATGCCCCTATAATATTTGGGACAAACTTTTGCTAAAAAATGATTAGGACACACATATTATAAATCACCTAAAATTTATACTGTCATATTTTTAATTGCTAAATTTTGTAACTCTAACTCAAAGAGGTATAGGAATTATTGTATGTAGTCTATCTCAGAGTAAAGTGATGCTCACAAAGATTACTTGTTCAAGTTCATACATCTGTGATTCCCTGCAAATTTTCCTCAAGCTAAAATCAAATACGGAGACAGATTATAAAGAAATGGATGTATCTTGTAGGTGTCTTGGGGAGGCAAAAGGAATGAAATTGTATCCATTTGTGTAACTTCATATGTTCAAGTGTTTAGATGGATCCTGAAAAGAGTAAAGTTTAAGTAGAAATCAATAAAAACAAATTTTAACTATGTAATTATTAATTCATGTTGCAAAATAATGTCTACCTTTACAAATTCTCTTTGCACTTAATATTATCATCTTAATTCATTACTCTGCATGTTAAAGGAATGTTTCTGATAGGTTATCACCTTGTTTTGCTTTTTTCAGAATTAGCCAATATTTATTAAGATTCTCATTCCAGTTATTATCAACATAAAAAAGTTTTTAAAAGTCCAAATCTTGTTATATCATTTGTGAAGAAATAAAGTCTATATTGAACACAGAGATCAAGTGAAATTTAAGAAGAAAATTTGCCTAATTACTTTGTCTTTATAAAGAGTTCATGGTAGATAAAAGATGAAAGTCAGATGGCTTTACCAAGGAGCTAAAAGAATATTTCACATATGTAATTGTTGATGAAACAAGAATATCCATTGCTTCCTGGTTTATCTTTTCTAGATGAAAAAATAATTATACCTGACAACCTAACTCTGATTTCATGTAAATTGTGATTATTTCTTAACTTCAATTGAAGTGTGGTTGTGTAGGTGGAAAATATTCTTCATTCTATCAGATTATATAGCTGGACACTAATATAAACCTCTGCTATAACTGACATGAAATGATTCTTAACCATTGGACCATTTACTAAATGGTTAGATACAAACCATCTAAGTTTGTATTTCAAAAGTTTTCCAACAGAAAAACATGAAATCTAACCAGTAACTACAAAAATTTCTTCAGAATAATGATAATACAGTTGGATTTTAGCACAATAGCTTAGGAATTAAGTTGTTTTATTTTCTTTGTTGCTTGACAGACCTTTAGAAGATTTAAAAAGGATGAGATTTGAGAAAAGTGATTCTTCACTGTGGGATTCGTAGGTACCACAGATGAGTCAGAAACAAGGCACAAAGTAAGAATAACAATGTTAGAGAAGGTAATGGAGGGTGAAAAAAAAATCACTAAGTACAAATGCATAATTTGATCCAAAAAGGTAAAACTTGATGAAGGGTGGAGCTAAAACTAGATGAGAAAAATACCTCCATATCTGGACAAAGTTTAGTTGGTTAATCCCAGATCAGATTTTATTTCAATGATCATGAAAAGAAAAATTGTTATGGAATTTCAGAGGAAAAAAGAAATACTTTCAGCTGCCTCACTTGGTAACTCATCTCAATGTGTCTTTGCAGGAAGTATATGTGCTATCAAAAGTGGAAGGGAAAGAGCTAAACAATGGCATAAGCACTCCGGATGAAAAGCAGTCACTTACAATCCATCCTCATGAGAGAGTTTACTCGCTTTTAGTATTCAAGTTCCAAAACATCCTACTTTCCTGGTGCTCATATTTTAAAAACAGTCAAAGCTGGGCTGAGAGTGCTTTTGCCACTTCGGTTTCTCCCTCTGAGAGAAGGATGCCTGATGAGTGAGAGGAAAGGATGCATTATGTCTGTCTGGTCAGCTTTGCTTCTCTAATTGTTTTTACTCCTGGGAGAAGGATGTCCCTGTGGACAGAGTACCTCAAATGATTTTCTAGTACAGTTCTTTGTTCTCTAGTAGTGTTCTTTAAAGAGTTCCTCTAAGTATAAAACAAAGAGAAAGAACAATACATGAAACACTTATTCAAAAATATGAATGAGATAGATAGAAGCTGAATTATATTCTTACTTTGCACAGAAGTTTTTTAACATCTATTCTCTTGACAAATTTATTTAAATTTTTTGAGATTTATTCAGAATTCTTCTATGTCCTTAACATAACACAGAAGCTGCAAGTATCCCCAACATATTGTTTTTGGTCACCACAATATTTTATTAAACATATATTTTATTTTCTTAAAAAATTAGAACATACTTGTGTGTGACATACATGCATGCACACAATGACACAAACACACACATACGGGAATCCAGGTTTTCAGCCTCTCATGAAAAGTCAGAAAATCGGTAAGCTTTGGTGCATATTCACACATGGCAACCCTTGGGAGCTGAATAGTTGATGACTGTACAAAGAGATTGTGTGCTATGCTTCACCATAATCCCACACCTACCTTGCCTCACTTATTTAAGCAACCAGCCTGGGCCTGAAAAGCATGTGAATTTGCTATCCCTGGTGGATACTACAGATACTCCTAAAACCACAATAGTTCTTGCTGGCATGTTTGTTTTTTTAAGATTTATTATATTGGTTTTGACAGAGATAGACAGAGACAGAGAGAGATAGAGAGAAGAGCAAGGGCCCAGAGCAGTCTCCATAATTGTATGTCTTCAGTTTTAGTTTTATTCCACACAGGTGGACTGGGGTCCATGCAGGGCAGGAACTGGGCAAGGGCCTCCCACATGAGAGGCACACCCCCTCAAGCCGGGGGCGGACTGAGGGGACTAGAACTGAGCTAGGGGCCTCCCGCATGGGAATCACACCCCAGTTTATCATTTGGGTCCACATGGGCCGGGACCAAGATTTGATCCTCAGTCTCTGGGCTGCAAAGCAAGCCCTTGACCTACTGAGCCATCCTGGCTTCCCTGGTGATATAAAATTGACATTAAAGTTGTTTAGGTTTGAGAGCACAGTTTTCTCCATAGAAAAAGGAAAGTGTTTAAATTTGATCAGATCCCTTCAGCACTTAATGTCTCCAACATAGGGTATTAAATCCTGATGCTTTTAATTTTAGATTTCTATAGAATAAACCTTTGAGTCATTACATTGTTTCTAAAGTATGTTCATAGGGAGATAGTGGCTTTTCAATATCTATGGTAAAGCTCAACTAAAATTAAGTGTAATTAATTTGTCCTGCACTGGTTGTAGAATAGAAAGACATTCAGAATCTGCTAGTAGAACTAAATTATTGATTGAATAATAATGATAATCAACATGTAGCTCACTTTGTGTGGTAGATTTTAAATTACTTTCAGAGCATTAAATAATATCTTAATGTGTTGGTGAACAATGACTTCAAAATATATGGTAATTACATACATTTACACATAACCTTAACATGAATGAAAGCTTTCTGGGTGGATATAAATGTTGTAGATTGTCCTCTCCCTCCCCATCCCCCTCCCACACACACCATGCCCCACTTCTTTTAATGCAATTATTGTCTTCAGTCCTTGGATTTGGGAAATTTGAATAAGGAGCAAGAGGCACATTTTCTATTTTCTACATATTTTCAGTCTCTTGATAATTTAACTACTTCTCTTCAAGTAACTTGAAATGTCACCTCCAGCCCACCCCTTCCCCCCAAAAAAGTATAAGATGCCAGTAATTCAAAGCCTTTTTTTTTTTTTTTTCATAATTGCCACTTTATATTAAAATTAAGTTGAAAGAAGCCAGAGTACTAAGTGGCTTTTTGGAAGAGTTCAAATTTTTTTCGCACTTACAGAAGTGAAGTGGGAACGGAAATTGCTAGCATTTTGCCAACAATGGGAGCTATACTAACTTTTTTTTCGTACATTTTATCTGATTTGTAAAACAAGTTTCCCACAAAGTGAGAGAAATTCCTGCAGATGAATCTTATGATTAAAGTTTGTATCAATAGAGGAAATCTACCATAAAAAAGAAAGTTCTAGGAAGTCAGGTATTTGTTTTGAAGGCTATGTAATTTTGTTATTAATATTGATGATCTGTCATTATTTTAATCAACTGATACGAATTTTATACAATGAGGTGAAAAGGGCATATTGTATTTTCATTTAGTTAAAGAGAAAGTTTTTATAGTAGAGTTTTACATTTAAACAAAGAGAATGTTAGAAATCATGCTTGGCCTATATAATCTAAGAATCTACAAGTCATGTTTCACAATCAAATTGCTGTATTTTTATTGCAAACATTTTTTTTTTCAGATGGACAGTCTTCTAATACTTATGAGCAGTACTGAGTGTTCTCAATTGTTCATTTATTCAGCTTGGGTGGGCAAGATAGCAGGGGCAACAGCGGGGATTTTTATTTTGGTTATTTTAAGATGATCAAATTAGTAGGATGATTGTACACTGATACAAATGGTTCAATAAAAATGAAATGTTTTTACATGTTAAAAAAAAACAGATAATAGTAGAGTGATATTAATGAGTGTGTTGGGGCAGTGGACTCTAATGGCCTCTTAGGATATTGGCCTTCGGGAAAACAACAGACTCTTCATCCACAGTAGCTTGCGGGTGATTCATAGGAATTCTCTTCAGAGATACCGTACTCTTTTTCTCAATGAAAGAGATGGTATTGTAATTTTGAGGAAAAATATGGCATGAATTAACCCTCTGGAAAAGTGAGAGTGCAAGGACTAGGAAAGCACAGTGTGATTGTAGGACTGGTTTATTTCATACAAATTTATTCCATAGAAATACAAAATTTAGAAGTACTTTCAACAAAATCAGAAAAAAAAAATGTTGTATACCTAAAGCATAACAGATACAATTAGAAAATTTTCAAGTCAGTCAAATTTGTTACTTTATATCATACTTCTTCCTGATTTTTATATTAAAATTAAATTAAGGTATCAGTGCAAATTAATTTTTAATACTTAAAGAAACCTTAAATCTTTCTCAATCAGTTAAAGAAAAAATGGTTGAATGGCAACTGTAAATATAAACATGAATAGAGATGGGCAAAAATTAATTTCTGACAAATCAGGGTTAGCATCATAGAAGTCCTTAAGCTTTTTGAACTAATTGAGAATACTGGAAAGAAAAATTGATTGTTTGCAAAACCTGCAACCTATTTAGCAGCTAATTTTCTAACCCTTACAAAAATCTGTCATTTAACTTAAGTTTAAATATTTTAAGTTTTGCAGAAGTAACAAGTAATTGCTTTTTTTACCCCATCTAATGGCATTTTAGAGATAAAAAGACATCTTTTTAGTAGGACTGAAATGCTATTATTCTGTTCATGGTAATTTTCAGATAATTAAGTAATCTAGGGAAATGTTATGCATATCCTTGGGCTCTGTGGAAATACGACATGGATCCTGTTCCCAAAGGTGACTCATTTGCATTCCTCCACCAGAAATATAATAAAATAAGCAAAGTTAATAGATATTCATTCTGTTTACACATAGTAATTGAGATTGCTGTAGTTTCAGAAAACAAAATAAGAATGAAACTTGATCATTATTCTTTTATAGGAAATTTTTTATTGGCTTTAGTGACTCATGTAGGCTAAAACCTTTTTAAAAATGAATCATTGCATAGTGCATCATCTGGTTTTATTATTTATTAAACAATATATTAGGAGAATCTTTACTGAGTGGATTATTTATTGTAATCTAATGGTTTAATAATAAAATACAATTGGACCACTGCTTTTCATCTAAAATCTTTAATTTCCAATGAAGGATGTTGTATATACCATAGACCATAGTCATTGATTATAGTCAGTTTAACATTTCATAATGCATTACTCTGTATTTTGGCAGTGTATTTTTTTTTCTCTCTCTCTCTCTCTACTTGTTTTAATGTTATGCCTTGTCTTCTTAAAAAGACTACTAAAAAAGATGTCTTTTTATCTCTAAAATAACATAGATGGGATTTAAAAAGCATGGTCCATAGGGCCACTATCGATCTTGGATTATTTTCTGATATCTACAACATCCATCTCAATGTTACATTTCCAGTAAATACTTGCTGAATTCAATTATTATTAAGGTGAGGTTTAAACCTAAGTCCATTGACTCCTTTTTTGTTGGTAATACTTGGTATTAGAAAATTTGGGAAATATTATTAATTCTTATTTAAGATAATTTCAATATAGTGGAGGATTACAATGCAAGAAATGTAAGCATTCTTGACAAGTTACCTACAAAACATAAAATTCTAAGGTATATTACCATAACAAGGCAGAAGATGATTCTTTAATGTACTAATTTAAAAGTTTTTAAAAGAAAATACAGTAATCCAATTATTTTTCAAGCTCATAGTAAACTTACTATTTTAATAAAGCAAGAGTGTTATAATGACAAAGCTTTTAACTGGTTTAGATCTTTCTAAGCTCATATATTAATAATTTTTCCTAGCATTTTATTGCTTCTATAGATCCAAAATTTTGCCTCATTCATTTTGTTTTATCTTAAACCCCAGACATTTGTAATGTCTTCCTAATACATTGAGTTACCTAAACACAATTTAGAAAATAATTTACTTCTGTCCACTTTCTTTTTGATTTATATATTTATTAGAAATATAATGGACCTACTCTCTGTACATGTCACATACACTTTCTGAAATGAGCTATAAGTAGACAAAAATCCCTGCCTCATAAAGCCTCGTCGCCTGTCCCCAGTGTTTTATGAAGCAATTCACAAGCTTCAGTACCTAATTTTGCCTAAAACATAGGCCAAAGTATAGAAGAAAAAAAGGAACGAGGGACAATTTTCTTTTAAAGATTAGTGTCCTTTAAACGTATAATTCCAAATTTTATGATTATTACACTTAGCACCAAGAAGACTTTATGATATTTGAAAAAATGCCTTTCTTTTTATTCATTTCATTGTTAATTGAACATTTTTAGTATACCTACTAAGTTCCAGGCCCATTACTTATGCTTGACATACACAATTTATTGGTGTTGTATAAATGGCAATCTTTCATAAAAAATAACAAATTCATGATTTTATATCTGGAATTTCATCACACAATTGATATTTCAGTTATTTCTAAAACTCTAGAAGTTACTTTGCTGATTTATACTGTGATTTAGAATTGGCATTTTAGGTCTCCTTAAAAAGGTAATTTCTTGAGTTTCATGCTCTGGCCGTTTTAGTGTGGAATTAGCCCAAGGTAGTTTTATAGTAATAATAGGTGTCTTATTGAAGAAGCCTGCTGGTTCTTACCTTTTTTACACTTCATTTTCTACTCCAAAACAATTGAAAAACTAGAAACTTTGCCCAGGGGAACTAGCTCCCAAGTATGATCTGAAACTATTGGAATATACATTCTTTAGATTTTAAGTAAAATAATATTCATTCCACTCTCTCACTAGAGAAATTATTGGGTTGGTTTTAAAATGAATCAATATGTACCCAAGGCTCAAAATTGCTTTTTAATGCCAAGGAGATGTCTAGTAATTCTAAAAGCTGACTATCACAAGTTTAGCACCACACTTGGAATATAATTTCAAATTACAAGGCAAGCAGAAAAGTAAGAAAAAATGCCAACATTCTTGCCTAGGAAGGCAATTGTGAGCTTGCTTGGAGACTAAGCTTGGTTTATAAATTTAGGTCTCCTGATAATTATGATTTAATATTATTGTAGGAGCATGAGCATAGAACTACTAGTGTTAGGAATAAAGGATTATATATTATTTATATGACTTTTTTTTTTTTTATTGCTAGTGCTTTTCTTCCATGGTATGCAAAGTGCTTTTTAAATATCCTCCTGGTAGAGGCTGTGGACAAAAAGGAACCCTCATACACTGCTGGTGGGAATGTAAACTGGTACAGCCACTATGGAAGGCTGTATGGAGATTCCTCAAAAAATTACGAATGGAATTACCATATGACCCAGCCATCTCTCTACTGGGCATCTACCCAAAAAACTTGAAAACCTTGATCTTTAAAGATGTGTGTACCCGCATGTTCATCGCAGCACTGTTCACAGTGGCCAGAACATGGAAACAACCAAAATGCCCTTCGATAGACGACTGGATAAAGAAGATGTGGTACATTTACACAATGGAATACTACTCAGCGATGAGAAATGATAAATTACA
>PVKE010021111.1:0-26850 GCA_004027555.1 Craseonycteris thonglongyai
TAATGAAAAGGGATTTGACAATGTCTCCATGTTCCCTAATACAGGGAGGAGCTCTGGCTCCTCAAGCTGTCTCAGAACTTATCTTTTAACCACTTTTTTCTTCAAATTTAACTCTGCTGCCTTTTGCACTGAGGATTACCTAAAGGCCAAGTTTGACATTCTTAATCCAGCCATTTCTGAGTTATCTGAGAACAGAAAAGGTACAGGGATTAATGCTTAAAGCATTAACGGTGGAAACACCAGAGGGAACGGAGTCGGGCAGGGCTCCCTGGGGACCCTGTAAGACTCAGACCTGTGGGATCACCCTATGAGCTGGGCAGCCTGCAATGATCTTTTCCGGGTCCCACAGCCCCTTGCTTGCTTTGGCTTCTTCTAAAAGCTGCCTACAGATAAACTAAAGTGGCCATTCAAACAGCTGGGAAGACTTTTTTTTTTTCCCCTCAAAAAGACCTTAACTGGAGGAATTGGAGCCCTAGGAAGACATTGATATCTAAGCTGTCAAGGAAAATCAACAGGTGTTTTTGTTTATTTCCCAGAAACTTGCCATGAGACCATGAGTATTAGATTGGGAAGAAATTATGGAAGAAATATCCAATGGAAATATTCCAAGCCTATAGAATTTTTATATGAATCCAGTTGTTATTGAACTTCTGCAATGCAGCAGACACATGCTCTGGTTTGACTAGTAAATCAATGATGAACAAAACTCTTGTTTCCTGCCCTCACGGAATGTATATTGTAGAGCTTTGATGTAACATTAGACCAGATTATTTTTTTCAATTCTATTCTGAATAGCAATAGAAAATAACAGGGAGGCACACCAGAAATATATTCTTCACCTGAATTAAAAGGTAATATGACATTTGGACACATTATTCATTGCAAAGTAGGGACAGTCATAGCGGGCTATTACAATCTTACACACACATACATACACACATATACACTTTATCTCAGCATAAGGATATATTCTTTGTTTAGAATTAGCTGAAAGAAAATTTGGTTAGTTTTTAGGGTTTTAATAAAGAGAAAATATAGCTCAAAAATCCCTCTTCTTGTCTTACAAATTGTGGTTGAAAAGACAAAAAACTAGAGAACAAACTATAGTCACGTTCACCTATTAGCCATAGTCAAGTTCTACTACCCAGGCCACTTCTTCAGATTTAAACACAGACTCTGCCTCTTTAAGGGAACAGACTGCTCTAAGAACTTGGCATTAATTACTGGGATGTAGATGGATACAAATAGATGCTGCCAGCTACAAATGAGTGTTATCTGTTCAATAAATTAGGCCTTGTCAGGAATATGTTCTGAAAGTCATAAAAGTGTATTTCTTTATAATTCTATCACTTTCCCATTTTATTTCTAAGTTCATCTGAATTTCAGGAGTTCAATTAATCAAACCCACTAACCACAAGCCTACTATGTTCAGGGCATGATAACGGACCCTGGGCAACCTAGTGAACAAAACAGTCCCACGGAGCTTATATTCTAGTGGGTGAACCAAGAACAAGTAAATAAACACATGAGTAAAATTATTACAAACTGTAAAAAGTCTATGAAAACCAATAAGGTGGCAATAAGGGAGAGAATATGGCAGGGGTCTACTTTAGACAGAGTGGTCGGAAAGGCTAAAAGACCTAAGGACGAGTAAGGGTTAGCAAAGAAGACAGCAGGTGAGAGCATATCAGCCATAAATAAAAGGGCATGATATTTCTAAGAAGTCCAAAGTGCCTGTTTGCTAGCGAACAAGATATGTGGCCAGAAGTGGGAGAGAGAGGTGAGAGCCGTATTCTCCAGGACTTGCAAGACCACAGTAAGACGTTTCGACTTCATTCTAAGTAGGATAGGAAGTAATCTGAGGGTTTTAAGGAGAACCAGGACATTATACAACTTGGAAATGGACATGATCACTCTGCCTTCTGTGTGGAGAATAGATTAGAGGAGAGCCTGGAGTGGAAACCAGACTCTGGCGTGGAAGCTATTGCATTAGCCCAGCTAAGAGAAATGCTGACCTGAATAGGGTTATGACCGTGGTCATGAAGCCTGTGGACACACTCAAGAAGAGACAGTGAATTTGCTGCTCCCTCAGCATGTCAAGGGGATGAAAGAACAGGAAGAATCAAAGATACCTTTTTATTTTTTTTAAATTCCCGCTTGAGTACATGAGTGGCTGGAAGGCCCAGTTGTAACAGAATGGAAGAAGAAAAGTGCAGGGAAAACAGATTTGTAGATTTGATGTTCAAAGGATGAGAGACGTGATGTGTGATGGTCTCTATTTTTCCCACAGGAGAGGATTTGTGATTAAAGTTGCAGAAATCTAAAAAAACAATTAGCTTCCTGTTAAGCCCTCCAAATATTTTTTGGCCTATGAATTTTCATCGACCGTTTTTCCACCTTTACCCTCCTAGAAGTTTTACAGCTCACTGCTCCCCTCTTAGCATTTCTACCGTCTCTTCCCGCTCTTTCTATCACCTCCAAGAATGCCAAGTATCTGAGTTCAGCAGACATCCTCAGGGCCTTCCCCAGTTATGGATTCTACTGCAACCCAGACCCAGGGGCACTACAAAAGGGAAGTAGAATGCATTCATTTCTTTTATTATTACTGCCAGTCTCCCACTTTAGGGCTCCCAGCTTGCTTGAGGGGAATGTGGTGTAGCACTTTCTTCCCCTGTCAATGTAATGGCCCTGTTATGCTAATTATCTCTTTCACCATCATATCAGCTCTTTCTCTTCTATCTCTCAGATGAATGACCTCACCTTTCAAACACAGTTCATGGATCCAGGGAAGACTTCACCATCCCACTCAGTAAACTGCAGCTATAGCAAGTGAGTGTTTGCACGTGTCTATGCATAGCATGGGGTTACAGGAGATGATGCTATTCTAAAAATAAATAGCATCTTATTACTACTCCGTGCTTTCCTACCATTATTTTTTTTTAATTAAATTTGTTGCAGTGACATTGATTAGTAAAATTATATAGATTTTAAGCGTACAGTTCTATCATACATCATCTATGTGTTGCATTGTATGCTCAACACCCAGCGTCAGTTCATCTTATGGTCTTGGCATTGGTCATTTGAAGAATAAATAAGAACTAATTATAGTGGGAGAAAAACAAGTAAAGCTAAACTCAGAGTGTCATGGGGACTCTCATTTAGGAGTGATGGCTGTGCAGCTGTGAGTAGCAGTGTAGGAGGTGTGGGCAGTGCCATTAAGGGGCAGGAAAGGCTTTCACAAAGGAGGTGGTATTGAAGTCTAGTCTCAGTAATATTAAGTGGCTGTGACACAAGGTATACAGGTGAGGAGGAGGGTGGAGTATGGAAGGAAAGAAGAGATGAGTAGAGATGAGGCAAAAAAATTATGCAGAAACTATTTATCTACCTGGAGAGGCGATCTGCTGTGCAATTCACAAACAATTTGTATAAACATCTGGTAAATTTACGTCTACAAACATGAGACCTCTCTGGATATTGTCTTTCTACCCACCTCACTCTTTAATCTTCATCTGCTTGAGTATTCTTTTTCAAAAAGATGTTCTGTGCTGTTTCACTGGACCTGTGATTACTCTTTCAGACAAAAGGGGTTCACTTTGCCAAGGCTGACTTCTAACCCTGGCACTTGTCCCCTAATCACTCAGCATCATGGACTGTGCATGAGTTAATGCCCAGGGTTTTCATGAGGTGTGGTGGTGACAGAGAACTGAGGAGAGAGAGATGCAATAACCCAGAATAAAGAAACAAAAATCTGCTTTAGTTCTCCAGTTCCTTAAAATCAAATCGATAGGAGAAAACATACTAACTTGAAGTGACTCAAAGAATGCTTAAAAATACCATTCTGACAATGACCGGTTCTTACTGCCCAAGCTAAGTACCTGAATGGAAATTGGGAAAAGAGTAGAGATATTGTGTGCATCTGCTCCGTTCCCTCAGGAAGCCTTGCTCAAACTAGCTTTTTGGTGCCCTCTGTGCTTGGGGGGGAGGGCGGGGGGGTGCACAGAGGGCAGTGGGAGGAAGAGAGGGTGACAGGAAGAAGGGATTGACGCCTAGGTGTGGTAAAGGGTAGTCAGGGCTTCTCCCATGTACAATGGTGGGGGCACAGCCAAAAGACCAGTGCCTGCTTGTTTGCCTGACTCAGAATCGACATTCATAGAGATTAAAGTACAAAAAATAAAAAAGACTTAGTTTCATTGGCAAACCAATAACAGGCTTTGGGATTTTGCTTTAAACATTTTGAATAATCCTGTTAGCAGCTTAGGAGAATGGGGTTGGGTTTTTAATGACAGAAGATATATGTCTATATATTTTCCACCCAGTATCTGAAGGAGCTTAGCCATACTCTCTGAAGCCTACCCTTTTTGTGGGATTTATCTGTCACCAGATTTGGAAAGGCAAGAGCGGAAAAGAGCCACTCAGCCGCTCTCCTGGGACTGAGTGTGCTGAATGCCATCTGCTTTTCCCACTGGCCCAATGGCAGGTGGACTAGTTGTCTCCGGTGTCCAGTCTGTGCAAGCCCAGCAGGGGCAGTGCTGCTCAAGGGCCAGAATCAAAGTGCAGAGTCAGAAGCCCCAAGCTTATATCTCAGTTCCAGCTATGACATCTCACCTACAAAACGGGGAGGAAAACCCCATAATATGCAAGTCATGGGTTGTCTTGAAAATTAAACATCACAACGAAGGTGGGAGCACTAGCGCAAGTGCCCACACCACCAGATCCAGTTGTTACTTACACTAGTTTGTGTGTCTCTGATGTCTGAGGGCTATTCTGTAGCTCTTTATTCATTTATTTTTATTTTTTTGCCAAATCCAGCTGCCTTGACTTGGAGCGGGTGGGGTTTATTTTCTGGTCCTTGAGCAGCCTGGCTTGTGTTCTCTTCCAGTCTTAGGATCTGACCAATGAGGCTTATGGAGCTAGCCCCACTGTTCAGCAATATCGTGTCTATGCAAGAAAACCATTTTTGGTGTGTATGAAGGTGAGTTGTCTGATTTTTAAGGGAAGAATACTGATACATGGTTGGGTTTTTTTCTAGCAACCCTGTATGTTACCTGCATACTCCTTTTCCTCAACTTCAAGAGTTGTGTAATCCTCTTGGGAAACAGATGGTTACATAAGAAATAGGCCTGAATGTCTTCCAAAGCCTTCCTCTCTCCCCAGGGTCATGATTTGCAGGGATCAGACCAACTTGCTGCCAGAAACATTTCTTCTGTGTTGTAATGACTCACACTCCAGAATAATGAACCAGACTTGGCAATTACCAGCCAGTACCTAAGCCAACAGGAGAGGTCCACATTAGAGAAGCTAACAGTTGGAAGGCCCGGTGAGAACCTCTAGTAGGAATTTGCAGAGAAAGAAGTCATTAGCCACAAAAATCTCTTTCGATTCTAACAATAACAAGCCCTATATGTGTTTCTTAGATATACTTTCCTGACTGACCGTTTAGATTTCCCATTATGAATCTTTACTTCAGTTGGTAAAAGAGATAATGACAGCTTTGGGACATATTAATTCATAGTCAAAGAAATCTATTAGCATATATAGATACTTTATTACTGGAAAAATTAAGAGTACAATGGAGACAAAAATGAACTTCTTTCTCTGAACAATCAGGTTAAGGATAGGGCAGGATGGAGGAGGAAAGACCAGGTACATAGCAGGTGTTGGTCCAGTGAGCAGAGGGGTGGGAGGGAGAAAAAGAAGGGATTGGTGGAGGAAGGAGGAGAGAGTGATGGTCACATAGAAGAGAAGAGAGGAGAGAAAGGCATGGCCACAATAAAGGAAAGGGGGAAAGAAGACACACAATGCGACGGTATATGACCCCTGAGTTCAGGGCTAGAACTTCTATATAGCTCCCTGGCTTATCGTTTCAGAGCAGATGAGGCAGGAAAAGCGTGCAGCAACTTTTATTGCCTGCAGAAATGTGAACTGATTAGCTATTTTGTTTCATACTTTTCAAACGCATAGATTTTTAGACCGTTAAACGCACTGTAAATTGCATAACCATAGCAACCCCATATAGAGTACATTGTCCCTGGTGGGCAGCAGCACGTGGTGGTGGCCAGACCGCCAAGGAAATGGGTGTAAAGGTCAGAGGAGGCTCTTGAGGCAAGTGTCCCCACCCCAGCTGAGGAGGTCACCATTGTCTCCCTGGTTACCCTCTAGGTACTAGAGTCTCAATCTGTCACCTGGCCAGAAAAGGACCATCCAGGCTGGGGTGGGGAAGATCGGGCCACACTAAGGGAGGGACTCCATTCCCGCATGTTCCACATCTGTTCAGCCTCGGGGTTCAGCCACGCTCCAGTGCACAGGACATTGTAACGGAAGAATAAGCAAGAACATTTGTTGTTTCTACCCAGGCGGAAAACAAGTAGCATCAAGAACCGCAGAAGTTTCCATGCAGAAGCAGCCTGCGCACTGCAGGCTGTAACCTTGATGGTATTGATTTAGTGCACCTTGTCCATCTTCATTTTACATCGCGAGCTTGATTGCTGGCAACTTTATGGGATTATGGGTTTAATTGGATGCCTATGTTTTACTAGGATGTAAGTGAAATTTATGGCTGTGGAGTTTGGGGTGCCAAGGTTTACTTCAGTTGTGGCTTCCCTGCCGTGAGGGCCAAGACCCGCCAGCCAATCCCAGGCAGCTCTGGGAATCGCGTGTGAGGGTGGCTCTTCTGGGGGCCACCTGCAGGCTGGGGTTAGAGGGAGAGCCGACAACCGGCCTGGGACAGGAGCCAGGGGCTCAGGCTGCACACACAAGCCCCCCCTGAGCTCTCTGGTCTCGTCAGATGCTAACAGGAACAGGTAACAGGCATTCTGGAACAATTTTAGGTTTTTAAAGAGATCCCCAAGTGTTTGCAATGCATAGAATGGCTCAGTAGGATGGCCGCTGTGGTTATATTTTGCCTGATGCACATCAATATAGTCAAATGTTTGGGGAAGGCTTCCATGAGAGGCTGAGGGATTTGGGAGTTATCGAAGTGTAGGGATGCTCTTTCAGCCCTTGAACCCAGGCGGCTGGTGAACTCATTACCCGCTATTTAATAACTTATGTAAATTGATAGTTTCATTTTTCAATGCATGATGGCTCCTCATAACTCATATGGCCTTCAGAGCAGCTATTCCTTCAAGTATTCACTTATTCATTTAACCAATTATTTATTGAGCACCTAGTATGCATCATTCCTTGGGCTTTTAGGTGAGGGTAGAAAGAATTCTTCTTTTCTTTACTTTGAACTTGAGAAAACGAAAGCCCAGAGCATGTGTGTACTTTGCCCTGGTCACAGAAAGACCTCCTAGTAGGTTCAGAACTAGAACTCAGGTATCTTCTTCCAAAAGTAGAAAGACCCTGGTCAGTGGGTCGATAGGCCAGGGAGTCAGAACTGAGCAAACAAATGAGGGAACCTCCAATTAGTGAGTTCTTGGACTTGTGTTTTGGCTGGTTAGAAAGCCCAAGTGCTTATTTCCCCGTTTTAGTAGGTTTTGGACACTTTTACTTACTTACAGTAAGTGGACTGCAGGAAATGGGAGCTGGCATAAATCACTTGGTCAGACTCTTCTACCCAAGGGCAACAGAACAGCACCTGGTGAGATTCAATCCCAATTCCTTGTGCTATAAATGCCTTGTGTGTTTATGAAGTGGGCCCAGAGTGAAGGTTCTTTGCGTGGGGCCCAGATGGATATAGCAAAGATTTATCATTATAAAAACAATTTGCAAGATAAAAATAAGTACTGAAAATGTGACTTATGTGTTAGACACTCTGCACAAGATTTGCTTGCATTATTTCATGTGATTCGTAAACACCCTTTCTATAGATGATAACGTGACGGTTTAAGGAAATTACAGGAGGGCTGTCCGGAAAATAGGCAGCCATGTCCCTGTTCTTGTTACATTGACAGTGGCTGGATTCTTTTCTGGACAGACTTCTTATAACTTGTCCACAGCATACAGTTTCCAAGCAGGGCGAGCTGGGATCCTAAGGGGCTTTAGTATGACCGCAGCCCACGCCTTTGGTCACTACACTCTCCTGGAGAGCACGTAGAGGCCTGGGGACAGGCACCGCTGTTTTGTAAATGACCTGGTGACACACTGTTCTGAAAAGAACTGAAACTCCTCCCACATTGGCCTAGCAAATCAATGCCCGTGATAGAAGAAGAGAGCATGCTGACCAAGGAGGGCGCTTGGGAATGTGGAAGAATGTGACGGCCAGTTCTGAGAGGTCAGCTTTGGTTCAGGGGCAGCAGAGAGCCTTGGGGTGCTGTTAAGCAGACCCACATTCGGATGAGAGCAGCATTGTAGGTACTACGGGTGTCCAGTTGGAGGACTAGTGGCCTCATTTAGTTTGAGAGGAGTGCTGAGGCAAAGCTTGTGGACTTGGCTTTAGGAGAAGCCGCTGGTTAGGCTGAGAGGCTCACTTTGGGGGTCCGGGTTGGGATGGGGGGTCTGAAGTGTGTGTGCAATTCACAGAGATATCTGGGAGCGTTTGGAAATGCCAGACTGAAAATCGGGAGAAAGCAGGCAGGGGCTGAACACACATATTTATATATAAACTTGCAGAAAAGTGACAGCTTGAAGGAGGTGAGGGAGGGAGAGGGATCTTATAGGACCAGGTGATAAAAGACCTGAACTCAGGGGTGGCTTTTTGAGAAAGAAGAATGGAAAAGGGAGGAAAGTGAGAGCAGGGGTTTTGTAGAGGGTAGAATTTTGTAATGTAGGTGATAATCACAGGTTTGGGATGCTGTAGAGAAGTCAGGGAACGTGGGCTAAAACAATTGCTGGCATTAGTGATTCCGAGCTGGCCAACATCTCAGGAGATCTGTTTTGAGAGACGGGCGAGGGCAAACCATCTCGCAAAGTGACTTAGTGAGGGACGGGTTAGGCTATGAGTGCAGTGCTTGTGATGAAGGGGAGGACGGTCCACTCCTCAGGGACCAGTATAATGGCCTTCACATGTTGAAGTCAAGTCGAAAAAAAACTGTGGGGATGGGATAGCAGCTTAAAGGTAGTAAGAGATGAGCTGGCAAGATGGCAGAGGACATGTGATTTCATGGGTGACGAGCAATAAAAATCTGTTTGTAAATAGAGCAAAAATAGCCAGAGGAAAGAAAATGATTAAAGCTACACAACAGAAGATGAGAAGATTTTGATAGAGCAAGATTTTTGGGAGAAGAACCTCAGCGGTAAGCGTGGTCTTAAGAAGCAGGGCGCTACTTCTGGCATAAGAGCTTTGAATGAGAGGGTGAGCAGAGAAAGGCGTTCTAGGCTCCTGGCAGATTGCCTAAGTATTCCCAGGGTCTTCCACTGGAGTGTGCACGAGTCAGGTGGGTGAGGAAATAGGAAGATTTTAGGCAACTTTCAGGGGGAAATGAAATGTGGAATTGTTGTGAGATAAGTAGGAGATAAGATTTCAGATGAGATGAAAAGGCAAGTTGAGTTGAATTGAAATAAACACAGATTAAACATGTTTTTATGAAATTATCCAGTTGCATTTCCCAGCCTGCAAGGATGGATAGAAAAAGCAAAAGGTATTTCCCAATGTTGAGGAAATAGGCAAGCAGAGCAAGGCATTTGAGGGTGGTGGTGGAAAACTCAGCATAGCTTTAAGGTGAGTGGGGAGAAGAGTGAGCTAAGATGAGATACAGAGGAACAAGGAGCAGCATGGTTACTGAAACTTATGGCTAAAACAAAAACCACTTTAGTAGATGTACAAGCAAAAGGGAAGTAGAGGATAAGGACGGAGAAATCAGAAAGGAACTGTTGCAAGTTCAAGACCCTAGAAGTAGGAGAGTCAGTTCTGAGTGCTGCTGATGTGTGGCTATGGTGGTCAGATCAGCTGATCTCTGAAGATGCTAGCATTACAAGATTGTTTACGTGAATGTTGACGTACACGATCAGGCAACAGTTGCAGAAAGATAATGGCATTCATACATTGAAGTCAAGAAAACCTATGAGTGTGCTGGAGCTATTTGGATAATGAGGACAATATGGTATGATCTTCAGTGATAAGCAGGTGAGGGGACACTGGTTTAGATATCACATTATGCATGCATAAACAATCTCTTCTGGTTCTGGGTGTCAGTGATGGGGAGTACAGAAATGATGGTTGTTGGGAGACCTCTAGGTAGACAATACTGCTGGTTACAAGCTGTTGCACTGATGGTTACAAGCAGGGGGTCTTTGGTCAACTTGGTTTCCATCCTGGTTCTGTCCCTTCCTAAGGCTGGGTGGTCACGGTTAAGCCACTCAACCACTCTATTTCTCAGTCTCTAAAATGGTGATAATGGTGGTGTCAACCTCATGGGATTGCTGTGAGGATTAACTGAAATAATAAAAGAAAGGAGCATAAATCCACTATGCAGCAAACACTCGATAAGAATTAGGTTTTGTGTTATTGTTATTATTTTTAATTTTTGTTATTGGAGTGTACAAGAAGTGGTATTATCAGGGGGAGGGGAAGTAGGTTTCAGTTTATGTGGACACAGGGGGAGGAGTATTTAAAGAAAGTACCGGTATTAAAAATGTAAGAGACTTTGTCTACAATAGAATTGGAGTTCCAAGGTTCAGCTGGTTCTACTTTTCAGAAGAGCAGTGGCCCCTGAGAGATGGGAACAGCTGGTTGGGGAAGTGACTAGGGGCTGGGACAAGAGGGAGGAGCCCACGCTGGAACTTCCAGAGGGGATGATACAATAAAAAGAGCCCGGTGCAGGGATTCCAAATAGAGGCAGGAGCACTGTTGATCAAAGCTTTGCTTAATGTTCCTTCCTTTGGCTTGGTTTGCCCTACAGTGAGTTTAAAAAACTACTTTGCTCACGTTTGATAGAGAATAATAATTCATAGCTTGGTTGGAAATTTTAAGGTTTTGTTTTTAAAGATTTATTTATTGTTTTTGACAGAGAGAGAGAGATACAGAGACAGAGAGAAGGGGGAGGGCCCAAAACAGTCTCCACAGTTGCACATCATCGGTTTTTCCACATAGTTTCATTCCACAGGTGGGCGGGGCTGCACAGGGCAGGAACTGGGCCGGGGTCTTCATCCCGGTGAGAACTGAACTAGGGGCACTCTCCAGTTTAGCATATGGGTCTGCACGGGCCGGGGCTGGGATTCGATCCTCGGTCCCCAGGGCTGCAAAATGAGCACTTAACCCACTGAGCCATCCCGGCTTCCCCCAGAAATTTTAAGTTTTGAATGCAGAAAATCTTTAGCTCTTATTTTGAAAGAAAAAAAAAATTAAGTGTTGTGAAGGTCTTCTGTTTTACTAATCTTAATAATTTTTTAAGGTCTTTTTAAAAGTTATGTTATTAATGTGAAAAAACATATTAAAGTGTTAGTTATTATAACCCTAATCCCTTCTTCTGCTTGTACAATGACAGCTTTCAATAAAGAAAGGAGGATTTGCTTTCTGTTCACTGGGAAAGGCACAGCTAAGGAATATGTGTTCCTGGAAAGAGAGGAAGGGAGACGGGGGGGAGAGAGGATGGGAGAAATCACTCAAGGAGAGGGTGGTCTGAAGAGATTTGGGATGGATTAAAGAGATCTGTGAGTGATACATTTGGGTTTTCCCGAGGAACAGACCTTTGGCAAAAGAGAGAAATGTTTAAAAGCACTTTTTAAATAAAGTTTTATTCTAAAAATTGTAAAGCTTACAGAAAAGCAGAAAATTAATTCAATAAATAACAACATACCATCTGCATTTGACAGTTGCCAGTGTTTTGATGATGAATTGGCTCAATCTATCTATCTGGCTGTCTTTGCACACATTTGGGGGAACTGTTTAAAAGTAAGCTAAAGATCTCCTGGCGATTCATCCTTAAGGTCTTCAGCACACATCTCTGAAAAACAGAAAGACACTTGCGGCTACTATTCTTGCTCAACAAACCTCGTGGCACGAAGCGGCCACCATTTGGTTACACCCACGGGTTCCGTGGGTCAAGGGTGCACAGAGAGGTTGCTGGCCCTGCTTTACAACACCAGGGACTGCAGCCGGGAATAGTCAGATGGCCGGGGGCTGGAATCATCTGGCAGCCTGTGCAGATACTCCCTGCAACAACTCCAAGTCTGGTTTTCGTTGGGCCGTGGCCTGGAGCACCCCCATGTGGTCCTTCCATGTGTCTTGGGTGTCTCACAGCATGTTGTTCAGGGAACAAGCCCAGAAAGGACCGCAGGGCCATTCCAGGGGAACCAGGTGGCACCCACAGGCCTTACTGATGAAGCCTCGGCAGCCTTATAGCTTCATTTCCACTGAAGCCTGTTGGTCAGGCAGGTCTAAGCGATTTAAAAAAAACAACTAGCATCCAACCAAGAAAAATGCGTTAAATTCTTTATTCTATATCTTAGTTTAAAGAAGTCTGCTGGGATAATATACAATATACGATAGACTCTTAATTAACCAGCACCCATGGGAATTGGTAGATGCTGGATAAATATAAGTAGACTCTCCATTAACTGGAACTCAAGCAGCTGACAAAATCTCAAGCAACCGGCAAAAATATTGTGGCAGTTGCTTGAATTTCAGTTAATGGAGAGTCTACTGTACATCATTTTCCATTTGTCCAAGTAGCTAACTATTAGCAAAAATGATTCTTTAATGGTTTCAGGGGCAAATGTGCAGTTTGTCTTTGTTTTGGATGCAGTACGTATGCTGAGATGGGCCTGAAATCAGACGGATTTCATTGGGATCATTCATTCTTTCATTTAGTAACTCTTCAAGGACATGGCATATCCCAGGCACTGTGCTGGATGCTAGCCATATAAACATGAATAAGACAATGATAATATGGAAAACCAAACCAACCCCCCACACTCAATCAGCTCTCAGATAGGCAGGGTAGACATGAACTCACCAGGCAGTTACAACAGCGTGGGATGCCGGGTATAAACGTGGAAGTTTAGTAGAAGCTATGGAAGCAGAGACATAGGAGGTTCTCATTCTCGAGAACTTGGGTCAGAGTCTAATAGGGATATAGGTATATACAGATAAATCACGAGACAAGTGCTGTAACAGATGTAAGAGTGGAGCACAGAAAAGAATGTACAAAAACATTTAATGACCCATTTCCCATGAAGTGAAGTCCAGTTACACTTCATCTCTCCTTCATTCACTCCTTTCTGATTCACCTCCCTATGTCCAAAGAGTGTTCCGAAGGGTCTTGGTCCTCTTGCTTTCTTCTCTGACCTAACCCATGGAACCAATGGACTCGTTTGTACATTATTTTGTTAAGCTTAGATGTACTCTCCATTATATATGTAGGTTTATTCCTGGGCCCAGACACAAAGCCTGCAAATTCTACTCTCCACTCTGCCTACCTTTCCTGGGGTTTCCCCTGTGGAACTTGGAAAGCCGATGGACTCCTACTGACTCCACCATTTTGGACGACATCCCTGCTTCCCCAGGGAAGCCATAAAGCCTGGCTCATTTACATGAATCTCTGTAGTGGTTCTTCTGACCCCAGGCCTCTTAGAAGTACTCATTAGATCCTCTTTAATTAAATATGTAACACACATCATGCCATCAAGCACAAGCACAGGAAAAAAATCCTTACAAATCTAACAACAGCTCCTGCTCCTAATTAAAAGCAGGCTGCCTTTGCCCGAGAGCAAGCTGGGGACAGTGCTTTCATCCTGGGCACAGCCGAGGGACCCCTGGTGCCAAAGCTAGGGGGCAGAGACATGAGGCTTTGAATGTGCCAAGATGGCAGAGCTTTGTTGGGTGGCACAAGCTCTCTCCCTTCCCAGTAGGTGAGACCTAATTTCAGCTCCTGAAATAGGACTCAAGGTAAGGATGAGGTTTCATTTTCTTTCATCCCACTTTCAAATGCTCTTTGACTCAATGCCATATAGTAGTAGTGTAGGTAAACAGACTACGAACACAGTGGGACAGTCTCACCAAGGGACGCCTCCTGAAAGCTTAAAGAAAATGAGCCACGTGCATCAGTCATTCATCTGTGATGCCAGTAGGAAGTGAGGGGCAGATTGGCATGGGGCACAGGGGTAGGCTCCTAGAGTCTTTATTGTGTGCAGAGCTGGAGGTTGCAAATAGCATCCGTAAATAGGAGACTTTTTCACTCACCTTCTCATAATTTTGGTTCTTAGATACCCTTTGAATTTTCTTCCACCCCTTTCCTGATCTCTTTTTATCTCCACTTCACCCTTGCTAATTATTTTTTTTCTTGTGAATCTCAGCAGAACCTCTCCACTCCTACACTTGAACTGCCTTTCCTATTATATCTGAGTTTTGAAATAACTTCCCCTTGTTCAACTAAACCCAAATGTCTCTTACTCATCTTTCTAATAATGGTGGCTCCTAAATGTATATATTGGTGGGATAATCTTGTTGGAAGAGAGGGCAGAATGGGTGGGTGGGAAGGAACTTATCTTAATATTATATATGCTTTGCAAAAGCCCACTTCTAATTGATTCTGTTTATTCATTTGTTTGCTTGTTTGTTTGTTTGGGGTAGACTGAAAGCAGGGGTATCTTACCTTTTGGCTTCCCTGGGCCGCGTTGGAAGAATTGTCTTGGGCCACACATAAAATACACTACACTAACACTAATGATAGCTGATGAGCCCCCCCCCGCCAAAAAAAAAAAAATCACAAAAGAAATCTCAAAGGTTTAAGAAAGTGTATGAATTTGTGTTGGGTTTCATCCGAAGCTGTCCTGGGCCATATGCAGCCCATGGGCCACGGTTGGACAAGCTTGCCTTAAAAGGCTGATGGAAACTCCTACTTTAGGTACTGCTCTCAGATTAAGTAGGAATTATGAATTCTTTATAAAATGTACTTCAAGTGGGAAGAAAGATTTCTTTTTCTCCCTTTTGTTCTCTTTCATTTTTCACTTCAGTCTTCATGCAATGCAGTGTCATAGTGGCCATCAGGAAGGGCAAGGCATTCATAGCATGCATTTGCCAGGTTTCCTGCCAAATGAATTGTGGGCACAAAAGTCATTGAATCTATCAAGCTCTCTTGGGGATGCAGGATGGCTCACCAGTTGAGTGCTTGCCTTACAAGGGCAAGGTCCAGTGTTGATTCCAGGCCCTGTCTTGTGCAAACCCATATGCTGAACTGTGGCACAGCTGGTAACCACCGGGATGGTGGTGAAGGTTCTCGCCTCCCATGCGGGAGGCCCCCAGTTCCGTTTCTGCCCCATGTGGCCCCACATCCACCTGTGTGGAATGAAGCCATCACAACTAATGATGTACAAACTATGGAGACTGCTCTGGGCCCTCCCACCTTCTCTTTCTCTTGTTCACCTCTCAAATAAATAAATAAATCTAAAAAAAAAAAAAAAAGTAATATCTCAACCACAAACACATTCATTCATTTAGCGTCCTTAGACTCTATTATGTGGTGGGCCTGTTTCGAATGCTAGGGGCACAACTGCGATGGAGCCATGCCCCCTCCTCTCATTAGGTTTACATTTTGTTACTTGGGAGTCAGGTAACAAAGCCAACATGTAAATATATAAAATGTCAATGAAGGAAAAACAGCAGATAAAATGATGGGAAGTAAGAGAGGTGCTAGTTCAGAGGATGGTTGGAAAAGCCTCTTTGATGTGTGCCTATTTGAGCAAAGCCTATGTGATGTGAAAGTGTGAACTATGTGACTATTTGGAGGAAGAGGAGTTCCAAGATCGCACGCTCAAAGGCACTGAGGCTAGAACATGGAGTGTTTGGGAACTAGCAAGGAGGCTACTGTGGTTGGAACAGAGTGAGGCAATAGAGAGCTAATTTATTAGGGTTCTTACAGTTGATTCTAACGTTCATAGTCCAATTTTTAACCTTGCCATGACTTTGGACCACACCTATATCTTTATCCTCATGTACAAAGTTTGGAGAAAGGAGATGATTAGCTGTTGTCATATTCCCAGTTTGGTCATGGTTTAAAAAGTTAGGGTAGGAAATGGAAATCTTGAAATTCATAAGGGTCTTCAGGGGCACTATGTTATGTAATTCAATCATGGGAATTAGAGACACAAAGCACAGACAACTTTTTCAAGACTGAAAGATGGCAGAGAGATGAACTGAGGTTATTTATGGGTATAAAGGGGTATATGGATTTGGACAGAAAGGAACCTAGTCAATTTTTGACACAAGAGGAAAGCCAAAGTAGAATCGATCATAGACTCATGATTTAAAAATATAAAAATTAGAAAAATAGTTGAAGGAACCAATTGGAGTGGAGATGTGAGGGATGGGATCAAGAATATAGGCAAGGTGTGAGATTTGGGAAGGACTTGGGCCCAGAAAGGAAGGACTCATGGGTGAAGATTTCAAGAAATATGGAAGTTGCAACTCAAGTCCAGAACTCTCTCCCAAATTCAAAGATTCATGTATCTAACGCCCACCTGGGCCCCAGTCGATCCACTTGATTGTATATAGGCTCCTCAATCTTACTGTGTCCAGAACTAAACTACTGATGTTCTCTGCCCACCCCCAGATCTGCTCCACCTTCAGTCTTCCCCTTGTCAGATGAGAACAACATCTTTCCAGTTGCTCAGGCTGTCCACGGTCTACAACCCATCTTTTGCTAACACACTGGCAACTTCTGTGGCCTCTACCTTCAAAATGTGTCTAAACTGAGCTCATTTTTAACAGCTTTATAACTGTGACCCTGCTCTGAGTCATCGTCATCTTGCTCACATAATTTACCATGATTGTCTCAGAACTAATTTTTCTGTTTCTATACTACTTACCTCCCCTTGACCCCCAAAGTATACTCGAACTCAAAAGCCAGAGTGATCCCTTAAAAATCAGTGTCAGATTAGATCACTCCTCTTCTTAAATCTTTGGAGTTGCTTCCAATTTCTGTCAGAATAAAACCCAAAGTAGTAACAGTTGCTGGCAGACGTTATGTGATATGCCTTCCCCCAATCTTTCTGATGGAACTACTATACTTCCCATACTGCTTACTGTTTAGCCATGTTGGCTTCCTCATTGACTCTTGAGAACATCAGGCATCCTTCCTTCAGAGAGGCTTAGCTCTATCCCTTTCCTCAATCAGAATGCTCTTAGCTAGCTAATTCCATTACCTCCTTCAAGTCTGCTCAGATTTCACCTTCTCCACAAAGCCTATCCTAACTGATTGTAATACCTATGTTTTCCTGCCCCACCCCCCAGGAATTCTTTCTCTTTACTCGTTACCATATTCTTCTCATCATAAAAATTTAGAATACATTATATGTTAGTAACCTATAACAGTTTTTAGCCCCCTGGCAGAGTGCTCCTCATACAACTTTGTAGATTTGTTGTTGTTTTTTATTGTTTTGTTTTCTTTTAATTCATAGGTATTAATGCTCTGCCCTCCATGTTAAAATGCAAATGTGTTACCTTATTATTTTTAATTCAGTTTCATTTTAATCATATAAGGCCTGATAGAGTTCTCATAAAATCTTATTGTTGCAAATAACGTGATCTTTAGAATGGCAAACCATTTTTTTTTTAATCATATTACTGTATTTAAAAAATTCAATTGTAAGTGTATATTTTTACCTTTTTATTTGGAAGTGCACCATACATACAGAAGCATCTACATAAAACATATAGACAGTTATACACAATTTAAGGAGTATTTATACAGCAAAGCCCATTAACAACCAGCTTGGTTAAAATCAATTCATTGCCAGTTTCCTACAAGGAAACCCAAATACATTCTGGTGCCTTTCACAAAGTAAAAATACTTTTTCTTAATATTTGTGATAACTATCCTTCTGATTTTCTCTTTAGCTTCATCTATGTGTGCATTCTAAGCAGCATATTGTTAATTTTTTTAAAAATTTGAAATTTATAAGCCTTATACTAAACATACTCTTTGGAATTTTGTTTTGCTCAATATTATGTTTGCTATTCATTCCTGTTAATGCATGTAAGAGATGAGTCATTTTTCTTCATGCTGGCTTCCATAAAGTCTTCCTACTCCTTCTTCTAAATCTGCTATGCTCTTTGACAAAACATTTCATTTCATTCTTGTTGTTCAGGAGTTCCTGTTCTGCCTTGTGATATAATTTTGCATCTCTCTTCTATTCCCTCCTGGTTTACTAGGCCTTTAAAGGCCGAGTGTTTGTCTCAGATTTCTTTGTATCCTCCATAGCACTCGACCTAGTGATTATGAATAATTTATGTTTATAAAATGCTTTGTAAATGCATGATGTTGAGACCTGCAGTATATATTTGGATGGAAGACCCTATGCTACATATTCTTCAAAATCTGGACAGCTCAGTAGTAAATACATCGCATCTATTTCTCATCTACTAACCCATTGTGCATGATCTGCTCAGAGTTTGGCTTCAGTTATATTCTCAATAACTTTCTTTCACCATTCACTACTTGGGTTTTGTGTCTGCTAACCTGCATCTGGCTAATATTAAAAATTCTGATCAAAAGAGAACAGTTGGGTAAACAAAGTGTAAGTGGGAAAGGATTAATCAGAGTTAGGGCTCTGAATGCTATCTATGCCTCTTGGAGGAAACCAGGGGTCTCCAAACTACGGCCCATGGGCCAGATGCGGCCCCCGCGGCCCTCTCATCTGGCCCATGGAGACCTTTTTATCTGAATAAAATAATATTAAATAAATAATTAAAAACAACATCTATGTTTTGATTCTTTTTTATTTGGACCTCGAGTGTGTAGTCGGTCCCCAAACTGCTGTTTGATAGTTAATGCGGCCCGCGGGCTGAAAAGTTTGGAGACCCCTGGACTAAACAAATGCATTGGGCAGGGAGGGGCGGGGGTGGGATCCAATAGTAATAACATGAAGAGTGAGAAACAGCCCTTGAGAGCATGGATGGATAGACAACTGTTTTCTGCAGTTGTTGCTGAGAGCAGCACAGTGGTTCCCATGGCTGAACACCCTGCCGCCCCTAGCATGAGAGCCTTTCTGAAACACTTCGGAAGACGCCTTTGCCTCATCGGAGCCAAAAAACAAGTGTATGTAGGAAAGCCAATGTGAATTCCCCTAAGCTAGAAGCATACAGAGCAAAACACGTCTTCCTTCTGAAAAGGAAATGAAGTGTTTTGTTTCTTTATTTATTAGATTTCTTACTAAGTGTACCCTGTGCCAGGGGCCTCAAGGCAGAAAAGCTTATTGTAAAATAATAGAGATAATTAAATTTTATATTATGAAACAGCGATCAATGCAGCAAAACCGGTAGGTGATTCACTGGGGATATCTCAACTAAAGATGTGGGTTCCGCATGAGGTCTCAAGGCTAAACACCATTGCTATCTCTATTCCTCTCTCTCCTCCTCATTACAATATTTATCAAAAATTGTGGTTGCTGGACACTTCACATGTTTTTTGTTTTCTACAAAGTAAGATTGGGACTTAATTGTATAAGTGATGGAGGGGAATCCCTTCTGGCTAATGTTTTGGGTATTGACCCATGAGTACTTCAAGAGTGTATACCATCACCCTGAGACAAATTTGCAAAATTAGTTAATTTTGTCCTCAAAGCACTTTCACCCCAATGGTACTAGGGTGCCTCATGGAAGTTTCTTCCTCAGAGTGCACAGTGTTCACTTCATATCTCAGCTCGTTTGTGTGGGATTCCATGCAGAACTCCCTACACCTTATTCCAGCATCTCCTAAATCCCTATGTTTTTCTCTTAAATTTTACCTGTTTTGGGTTAGGCACTTGCATTTTTTTCAATAATTATATTTGCAAATATGTATTTCCCATGAGAATACTAGTATAGAGGTTAAAAACATAGGATTTAGCATGAAAGACTTGGGTTTCAGTCCTGGCTTTCTGACCTATGTCACTGCACAAACTTGGGAGAATTTCTTAGTCTCCTTTAGAAGTAATTTCTGGTTTCACTGAAAACACAAAAGTACAAGTTTACTTTTCTTTGGAAAGAAAAATACGCCAATAACTTGTTATTGGCTAACAAGAATTTGCTCTCAAAAGAAAGAGAAGGCAGAGCCTGAAAACAATAATAAAGAGCCATTTCACAGACAGAGAGACTGAGGTCTGGAACCATATGGATGGCTATGTGCACAAAAAAAAATGTAATTACAGAGCTGAACAAACTGGTGAGCTGAGAACCATCCCACCATCACGGCCGCGATGTGATATGAAGTTCACTGAGATTCTCAGAGCACCCACAGAAATCCTCACTG
Organism: Craseonycteris thonglongyai; assembly: GCA_004027555.1. Taxonomy (NCBI): domain Eukaryota; kingdom Metazoa; phylum Chordata; class Mammalia; order Chiroptera; family Craseonycteridae; genus Craseonycteris; species Craseonycteris thonglongyai. The sequence continues at coordinate 20,109 of PVKE010021111.1, forward strand.
TTTTACAAGCCACACAGTTCTTTGCCATTTGAGATTCTAAGGGGTTTGTGGACTCATATAGTAGGTATGAACATTAAGCTACAGCTCTGTAGAAGGTGAAAAAATTGAGGCACAGCGAGTCTACATAACTTGCTGAATAACATATAACTAGTATGTGGAGAAACTTGGAATTACATGCAAGGCTCTTTGATTTAAAATCAGCTCCACAAAAAGAATCAGGGTGCCTTGATTCTGTATTGACTTGACTCAACAGGGACTCAGTTTGACAGTGTAGACATCATCCACATCAGACTCTGGACTCCTGGAAAAAATGCATGAAATGAAGGCTAAAGTAATAATGATATTCATTTAGATATGAATAGAATTCTCATCTTCTCAAATATGTGTAAGTGGGCAGGAGGAATCCAACAGTAAGGTCTTCTATCAAACATCACTTTACCATGTTCAAGTATTTTCATTGTCAGTTAATTTATTTACTGTGCATCTTTCAGTCTGAACTTCCACCGCTGGCTACTAAATATAACAACTATAGAAGGTCTTAGAGACTGGAGTGTTTTCCAATAGAGTATTGAAGCCAGAGTTGTTTTAGAAGTGTCTCCGTGCTACCCAGGGGCACAGAGCAGGTGTAGCAGGTGAAGGAAATGCCCTCGAGCACGGACATCCCAGAAAGGGCCGATGGACACATGGCATGCGAACTGCAAAGCTTGCTGCCTTCCTTGTGCCCTATGTCACCAAACACTCAGTTCACGACTTATTTCATGTTTCACAAGAGCAAACAGAACTAGAGCTGAAAGAGAAATAGAAATGTCTTCACTGAATTGGACCACCCGACTGGAGACAACACCTAGGTTTGAAAGAATATATTTATTTCCTATCTTCCCTGTGATAATAGCAACTCTATGGACATTAAAGCAACTTTGGAAGTTACAGTAGTGAGAAGAGTAAAAGCATTGCAGTCAGACAATTTTAGGGTGAACAGTGGATGCCCCGTCACCTACTAGTTATGAGAACTCAATTTTATTAACTGGGAAAGGGTCCAGGATTCCTCATCTGTCATGGCTGTTATGAGGATTAGATACAATACACATACAAACACAGTCTGTTGCATCCCAAAACTCAATTACTTATCACTGTAGTAGTTATTTTTATTATTACTGGGAAGAGAATATGAGAAATAACCTACTGACTACACTAATAAGGCAAACAATTGGTTTTCTGCATCATGGCTCATTATAAAAGAATGATGTTCTCTGCTGTAATGATGGAGAACATCACCGAGACACCTGGGACAATGTGAAAACATAGTCATCAATGGGGTCAAAATTAAAAAATAAGCGTTTTGTGAAAAGGCTGAGAAAGGCCCAAATCAAACCGCAAAATTAACACCATGGAAAGCAAAAGGTGTGCCTCAGGGAGAAAAACAATGAGGACATAACGAATATAATAGAAACGTTATCAATGGGCCTTAGATATCCACATCAGACATTGAATATTGTCAATGACTAAAGCATGGTTGTGTATTTCTTTTTGTAAATATATTTTAAACTTTATTTTGTTTGAGAGAAGGTAAGAGAGAGAGAAGAGAGAGAGAAGGGGGGAGGGCCCAGAGCAGTCTCCATAGTTGTACATCCTTAGTTGTGACATGGTTTCATTCCAAACAGATGGATGTGAGGGTGCGTGGGGCAGAACTAAACAGAGGCCTCCCACATTGGAGGTGAGAACTCTAGCTGCCGAGCCATCTGGTGGCTACCAGTTGTACTACAGTTCAGCATATGAGCCTGGGAACCGAACCCTGGACCTTGCTATTGCAAGGCAAGTGCTCAACGGTTGAGCTATCCCAGCACCCCCGGTTGTGTGTTTCGATGTAAAGTTTTATATATAAATATGTGTGTATATACATATACGTATTCCCATTAAAGTACCACTGAAATGTAGTGGGGTTTGAACATGGCTACAATGTACTAAGAGCGGGGATGCCTTGCCTACACAAAATGAATCTAACAGAAAGGGCAGGAGAATACCACCACGTGAAGACACACATATCAATAGAAATCTTCACCTTAAGTTGGAGCATGATAGCATAGATTTGGATGTTGTATGTAAGCAGAAATAAACAAAAGTGTTGTAGTGGCAGAGGACTGCGACAGCCACTCTAAACCATACAGTACACAGTATGGGACCCCTCAGGGGAAACCCACTGACCTAATGCGATATTTTAAATATCCAGGCAGCACTTGAAATCTGAATCTTTTAAAAATGAAGTATATTTATAAAGCCATGACATGACTTACTTTTATTTTGTATTTTAAGTGGAAAAGTTACAAGGAGAAGACTGTTGCACTGATTTAATTCTGACTATTGATGCAAATCTGGTCACTGTCATGAGAAATAATCTTGTGAGGTTCACAAAAGCCCAGAAGACACACACTTGACTTCAGAACAACAAAGTTAAAAATAATCGGAACATGTGTGTGGGTGTGTGATCCCAAGGAAGGAGACTTCAAAGATAACACAGCTTGAGAGAGAGAGGATGGTAAGAAAAAAATATATAATCAGAAATTGTTCTAAGGACAAAGAAATGGGAAGGAAATCTAAAGGAGCTAAAAGAGCTGAAAGTCAAGTTCACATTTTAAAAGGACATATATTAAATATTGAAGGAGGAGAATAAACATCAAGAGAATACAAAAGAGCAGCGTCAGGCTATAGGAATAATGTTAGGTGGCCTAAACGTTAAAAGAAGACAAAGATTTGAGACAAATGCTTTGAAACTCATAAAGAGATTTAAAAGCTACGTGCAGAGCAAGCTGAGCAAGAGAGGTGTCCCAGCCTGAGTTTCCCAGAAAGCAGAGTCTGAGACAAAGGCTTGAGTGTGGGTAATATATTTAGAAGTGATCTCAAGGAGCAGGCTGGAAGGCAGAGGGAGTGAAATGGGAGGGAGGAAAGCCACAGCCAACACAAGGATGCATTATAGAGCAGGTCACTGTCTAGAGAGACAGGTGAAGATGCCACAGGCAGGTCACATGTGTGTCTGACCTAGAAATGAAGCTAGTCATGTTCTTTATCAGTCCCCTTTCGTCAGCGCTGAGGGTGGTGCTGGGTGTTTATTCCTCTACAGTTCTGGGTTGTGACTAGGTAAAGACCAAGCCAGCTACACAGGGTAGAGCTGGGCAGGAAGGGAGGGGGCGGCTGGGATGTGGGTGGTTTAGGTTGGTGGAAGTCTTCTTGGAACAGGTTGCTAAGAGCTAGAGTGGAGAGAAACTTGAAGTCTGTCCCAGAGATGTTTGATCAAGAAGGGTGAGGCAGCCTGCGGGGCAAAGACTGTGTGATGTGTGCAGAGGGAACAAGGCAAAGTAAAACGACTTAACTACAACCTCTGTACTAAGGAAGGAATCGGGAAACTGGGAAGAATAAGCCAAGCATAATGAAGGGAGAACGGAAGCCGTTAATAAAAATGTCTGTGTGGTGGTTCCGGTTTCTTCCACAGTGGCATTCATAAAGACACAATAAAATAAAAAAATTGAAATTGAAAGGGAAATGATAAAAAGCAAACCATAAAGCCACATGTATGGAAAGCATAATATTTATGGGAGCATTTCCATATAGGCTTAAAAAGGGAGTGTGTGTATGTATATCTGTGCATATAACCAACTCCTGTATGTCTTACTGTGTGACCTTGGGTGAAGTATTTAGTTTCCTCAGGTTATATTCCTAGAGGTCCTCCCACACCATGCTCACTGCTCGTTGCTGGATCTCCAGTACTTAGAAGTCGGCCTAGCACAGGACGGTGCTTAGTAACACTCGCTAAATAAATAAAGGAGAAATGGACTGAAACATGATTGTTCTAGGAAATATTAAAACATATATTGAAGACATAGACAGTTTTAATATTATAATAAATTTAATTCATGGATATATTGAATTGTGTATGCTATACCCAGAGTAGATATCTTATTTTCAAATTTCAATACACAATGACAAAAACTGATTAGATTCTAGAGCACAAATAAAATTCTAAAATCAGAAATCGAGCAGGAGAATGTCTTGTCACAATATAGCAAATTGTAAATGATAGCAAATTGTAAATGAATAGCCAATGTTTAAAAAAACAAACAAAAATAAATTGCAGCAATTTAGTAATTTAAAACATTCTTTAAAAAACCTACTAGGGCAAAAAAGAAATCCAAATTACAATAATAGGTTATTTAGAAAATAGTAGAAATTAAAAAAGAGCATTACTCATTATTGTAGTGCAGTTCTGCCAAAGTTATTCTCAAAGGCAGTAATCTTAAGTGCTTTTATTATTAAAATAATAATAAAATAGAGAAATTAGCAATCAACTCAATAAGTTAAAAAAAAAAAGCCAAAACACAAATAAACCTAAGCAAATGAAGGAGAACGTGTAATAAGTATAGAGATTTTTTTAATAAATGTAAAACCAAAGGAATATAATTTATCAGTAAATTCAAGAGCTGTTTCTTTAAACATGACATACCAAATACCAATGAAACTAGCAAAAAGCAAATCTCAAGACAAAGAGAAAGCAAAGAGAAGTTTTTAGAGACATAATGAGAGCTTTTTTAATTCAAGAACATGTTACACGAGAAGTTATGCTAAATAACTTAAAAAGTACAGTAAATGGATGGTTTCCTAGGCTAAAATTAAGTTAAGAAAAAGTAGAAAATTTAATTTGAGCAATAATGTAAAATAAATTACTGAAAAATTTCAATGGCAGATCCATGATCAGATAATTTTACTGTTAGAATTTCAAAGAGAAGGTAATTCCTGCTGTTAATACATAAACTGGTCTAGATCATTGAAAATGAGGGACTAATGTCCACTTCATTTTCTTAAGCTAGAATGACACATAACGACCTGTACAAGAGAGCTCCCTCCCACCAGGAAACAAACAAATGGAAAACCCATAAATGAGTTCACTGAGACGTAGATGCAAAACCTTTAAACTATTAGCAAATTAAATTCAAGGTATCTTTAGATAATCACCCACCATGAACAGTTAGGATTCGTCCTAAGGTTGAAAGTCTGGTGTATTACAAGGAGAGAGATGATAATACATTATATCTCTAAGTTCATATAAAAAATCTCAAAAGATGCTGTAAAATGTTTGATAACAATCAATCTCCTTCTCTTTCTCCTCCTTCTTCCCCTCTTCTTCCCCCTCCTCCCCACCTCCCCTCTTCCCCTTCTTCCACCACTTTTTCCTCCTCCTTCTTCAAAGCAGGAACATATTAAGGAAACTAGGTTTTGAAGATTAAAACCTCATTTTACAAAGGGTATTTATCCAAAATCAACAGCTAAGCTCATACTTGACTGTGAAACACTAGAGGCAACCTCATTTAAAAAAATTACTCATATTAACTGTCTTCTTCACTACTTAAATTTATTTTTTTTAAGAAAAGGAGGAACATTGACAAATAAAGAAGAATTTAGTAATACCAATTGAGCTAATAAATGAGCTGACTGTATTAATTATGTTCAACTTACTTGGTATAAACAATATACATCTCAGGGTATTAAAAATGATATAAACAATTCAGAAATCAATTGTGATATGACTTTGAAAAATGGAGGTAAACAAATGAGATAAGCAAACTTTGTTTTACTACTGAAATATGAAGAAGGAAAAAAAAGGTGAATTCTAAACGACAGACTAGGACCATTGACAATTATCCCTAGGAAAATTAAAGAAATATTATATTGATATAAGTCTTCAACAGAAAAGACAATTTGAATATAAACTGAATTGAATTTGAACTTAAAAGGGTTACTACGACTTTTTAGATTGTTAAGAAATTTAGTCATACCAATTTTAGGTCATTTAAAACAAATCAGGATTACAGGGTAGATAATAAAGTAAGTTTTTAGGTTCAGTGCATTTTCAGCTGCAGCTAGTTTTGGGGCAAAATTTATTTTGATTTCTTGTGGATAATATGGCAAGTGTGTACTAGGGATTGTATATTGTGTTTGTGTTGTTTTAGCAACCTCTGTCAAGCCAGGCTGTGGGGATGAGACTGTGCAAAAGAAAGAGTTTAGGTTTGAGAACCACATGAGACTGAATCACCAGACCAGGTTTACTATTACATGTGTGGACCTTGGGCAAGGTGCTTAATTTCTGCCCATCTTTTAATAAGAAGAGTTACCTTACATGGAAATAAGGCAGATGGAAGTCAACCCATAGAAAGTACCCGAGATAGTGCCAGGGAAGCATTTCTGGTTCTACTGGTTATTTTAGGTGGCTTGAATAGAAGACCTTAGAGGCATGTGTGCTGTGTTTCCCCATTGTTTGTATTCTTGATGATCTGGCATCTGAGGCCTCACTGACTTGGGGACTCCCCCATCCAGGATCACTTAATTCCCAGAGAAAGCAAATGCTCTCTGGAGAGGGCACCCTCCGGATGTAAACATACCAGTTCAGAGCCCAGACCCCTACGTGCCTTCTTTTATCACAGTCCTGTGATCCAGTATACTATTCTCCTGCTCAAGTGACCCTGTGGCTAGGTACTGGATGGATGGAGACCCCTGCTATATTCCTGGAGCACACTGAAATGATTCAAACTGGCCCATCCTGCACCTGTCTGCCCTGCTTACCCTGCCTTGCCCATTCCTTCCCATAAAAGCCCAATCATGTCTCACACCAGCGGCTTCCTTTTGCTTCTGGCTGATCCATGTGGCCCTGCCTACTGGGCTGTGCCTTCTGCTTCTTGGGACCTGTGAGTGTAAACTT
>PVKE010021112.1:0-26848 GCA_004027555.1 Craseonycteris thonglongyai
CTACAGTTCCTTTTAACCCCATCACGTTTACATTAAGAACAAAAATTACAAGGCATATCAGAATGCAAAAATATGATATAAAGACATACAACAAGTATCAGAACCAGATATAGCAAGAATATTTGCATTATCAGACTGAGAATTTAAAGAAACTATGATTAATTTGCTAAAAACTCCAGTGGGTAATGTAAATACCATGCAAGACTAGGTAGGCAATGTAAGCAGAGTGAAAATTCTAAGAAAAAAAACATGTTTTTAAATGCTAGAGATGAGAGCTATAGCCACAAAAACAATAAAACAAAATAAAAAACTTGTAACAAAAATGAAGGTTGCCTTCTATGGGCTGACCCAGGCTGAAGAAAAAATAATAATAATAAAAATCTGAGCTTGAGGCCATGTCAATAAACCATTCAAATCAGAGAAGCAAAGAGAGTAAAAAATTTTTAAATGGCACATACTATTCAGGAGTGGTGGGACAATTATAAAAGGGGAAACGTGTAATAGAAATATCAGAAGGAGAAGAAAGGGAAAATAGTAAAAATAAATATTTGAAGCAATGATAGCTGAAAATTTTCCCAAATTAATGTCAGAAACCAAGTTATAGTATCAGAAAGCTCAGGAAACTACCAGAATAATGCTCCCCCAAAAGCATTTTATATGCAAACTAGGTATGTTATATTTAAATTGTAGAAAATCAAAGATAAAGACAATTTCTTGAAAGAAGAGAGAAAGAAATAAACAACCTACAAAGGAGCAAAGCTAAAATTTACATCTGACCACTCCTCAGAAACTATGTAAGCATGAAGAGAGTAGAGTGAAATACTTGAAGTGCTGAGAGTAGAAGACTGCCAACCTAAAATTCTGTACCCTGCCCAATTATGGTTCAAAAGTGAAGGAGAACTAAGCTTTCCTATATAAACAAAACTTGAAGAAAGTTGTTCCCAGTAGTCCTGTCTTGAATGCAATGTTAAAAAATTCTTCAGAGATGGAAAATGACAGGTCAGAATCCTAGGTCTTTAAAACAGTTAAAAAGATTATATTTCAAAATATTTTAAAACTTGCTAAATGTTATATAGGTTAGTAAATAAATCATTACAGAAACTAGTAACCATTTAGAACTAAAGTAATTAAAATACAATAATGGTACTTTAGAAGTAATTTATATTTAATTGTATTAAAAAATCAACACATTTGAAAATAATTGAGCTAAGTGATCAACTGTAGCACTTCAACAAATAAAATAGAATGTCAATTTGAGTTGAAATACAACACAAACAAAACAAAACTGGATGAAAAAGAGGCAAAGACCTCAATGGAACTTCGTGAAAAACAAAATTTGAATGGCCAGTAACACAAAAAGATGCTTCATTCCCCTGATTTCAGGTAAATGCAAATGGAAAGCTCGTGATCACATCCTGACACACCAAACAGAATAGCATTTTTTTTTAAGCTTGACAATTGCATAATATTTTGGACATGGATATAGATTGATTCCATTTACCCATACTGAAACAGAGGCATTAAGACCTTAACTTATAGTGACAAGTATCTGGGCTGGAGGAAAGTGGGCTGGTTCACAAAATCACACCCCTGTGTATACTTAGGTCTCTTTTGAGAACAGCCAAAAAATTTTTGAAAAAGAAAGCAATGGGAACCCCTTTCCTTGCAGATTTCCTGGAGATTCTTGATCTTTAATCCTTTGCCTTTAACTTAATATTAAACTACAAAAAGAAATGATTTCACTCTTCAACTTGCCTGGCCTACGATGAAGCCACATAGCTTTTTGTTTTACCTTGAACTAAAGGATTCTACTTACCAAGTATTCCTGGGAATATTTATGCTCCTCTCATCCGAAATACTACCACATAAAAGGGATTAAGTTTACCTGTTCTCAGAAGTCCTACCCCCCCCCCGACTCAACCAAATTATCTTACGTCCTCTCTCATCTGTTTTTATTCTTTCCTTCCATGATTTTGTCCACAACCTTATACTCTGCCAGACATTGTATTAAGTGTTGGAAATGCAAAGGCGAACACAAAAATCACCTCTTTATTTGGTAAAATTCATAGTTCAGTATAGAGATTTATTGAGAAAAAAAATTATAGATATATTTGTATTGATTAATGTAGTACTTTATAAACAAACAGCAACCCACCTGTTTTTTTGTTTGTTTGTTTTATAGAGGTGATTCTTTATATCTGTTTTTAGAAATTTTGATATCTTCAATTGATATTCATGAATAACCATATATACAAAAACCTTAAAATTAAGAAAAATATTAGTAATTAATGAACTAATTGTAGTTTTTTAATTATATTCTCTTCCTCTGAGATCATGATAAGGACAACCTATAGTTAGACTTGACATAGAATTGTAAAAGTTTGTCAGATTTGATAAAATTTTTTGAAAATTTGAGGTGGTAATTGCAATGTTATTTGTAAGCTCATAAAATTCCCAGGAATACATGAATTATACCAATTATCTCTAATAGAAATGGCAGAGCAAAGAGCATGGAGCGTAGCTCAGAAGTAATTTACACTGCATGAATAAACTGTTCCTTTGGCTAACATCAACAGGCTTTATAATTATATAACAAGTTACAAAATGAGTTAAAAATAAGAATTGTCACAGGAACCTTCCCTTATGCAAAGCTTCTTTTAAATGTTCACATGTTGAAACTTATTTTTGTGAGAAAACGCGCCTATCACTTGGATTTTGATCATGTGTAAAAATAGTTTTCTAAAATAAATGTGGTAATGTAATTTATATTTTGCTTTTAAGTTAAGAATTTACTCCCTTATATGCAATGGAATAAGTACATTCATCTCTCATTCCTTGGTGAATATAAACATATTGACACTTTTTTGCTCAAATACAAAAGTTTAGGCTTTAATAGTTCCTTAAGTTATGATAGGTGACCTAGTGAAGAAATTTCTCAACTTCCTGTCTTTTTTTTTTTAATTGTTAAATTCAGTGGGGTGACATTGGTTAGTAAAAATTACATAGGTTCCAGGTGTAAAATTCTATAGTACTACGTCTGTATGTTACATTATATGTTCACCACCCAGAGTCAGCTTTCTTTCCATCACCAAATATTTAGCTCTCTCCCTTCTCCTCTCCCTCCCCCTTCCCCTTTACCACCAGATAACTAACTGCTAAACTAATGGACTATGTCCATAAGCTTTTGTTTCATTGTTGCTTTCAGTTTTATATTCCACATATAAGTGAAGTCATATGGTTCTTAGCTTTTTCTATCTGACTTATTTCGCTTAGCATGATGATCTCAAGTTCCGTCCATGTTGTTGCAAGTGGCAGTATTTCATCTTTTCTTATAGCTGAGTAATATTCGGTTGTATATATGTACCACAGCTTTCTTATCTAGTCATCTATCAAGGGGCACTTTGTTTCCATGTCTTTGCTGCCATGACTAGTGTTGCAACAAACATTGTGGTACATATGTTTTTACGTAGTAAGATTTTCAAGGTTTTTGGGTAGATACCCAGAAGGGGGATTGCCTACTTCTTTTCTAACATTACACATTTTTCTCTTTTCCCTTCTTCTGTCAGAATAGAATTATCTGAATTTTAAATGAACCACTACTTTTCTCTTTACTCATGATATTCTGGGATAAGTCTGTAATATCAAGAATGTTGACAGCAAGAAAAAGTTGTCAAGCAAAGCCCAAAAGTAAGTAAGCACCTTTTCCTTTTTGCCATAATTCTAGCCAAGTTGATTCTCACCTAGGTGGTGACTTCACTGTGCACTATTATTTAACTTGCATTTTTGTATTCCATACTGCAGAGAAATTTCCTGAAAAAATTAGATCTCTACTTATTGTTGTTGTTGTTGTTTTTGTTTTTTGTTTTGTTTTTGCCTAATAGTAAAGTGCAATGAATTGGAAAGATGGCTTTAATGTCCAAAATGTACAAATATAATACAAAGAATTCCCATATACATTTTACCCAGATTCTCCAATCATTGATATTTCCCCCTATTTGCTTTAATAGTTGATAAATTATTCTGTGTTGTTGTTTGTCAATAATTTTGGAATGTCCTTGGCCATTATTACTTCAATTTTTATTTTCTACTGTCTTCTTTGTTTTCTTTCTGGTAATCCAATTAGGTTGCTCTGTTTGAAAGTGCCCTACAGTTCTTGGATGTTTTGTAATTTCTGTTTGTTTATTTTTTCATTATGTTTTCTCTTTTCATTTCAGTTTGAGTAGCTCCCATTGACCAATCCACAAGCTCACCAACCCTTTCCTCTGCCACATCAAACACATCATAACACCATAGGCATTGTTTTATTTTGATTCTTCCTAAACTTTCCAACTCTCTGCTCACTTCACCATCCGTTCTTGCATACTTTCTTTTAGTCATTAGAACTTCGAAAAAATTAATCATATTTACTTGAAATTTTCCAATAATTTCCTGTACCTATAGGTGCCAGAGACTTCTAATTGTTCTAATATTCATATTTATGTTTCTCCTTTGACTTTGGCTTCCCTAAATACTGTTCATCAGGGAGAGTTAATGTCTTGATGCTTTCCTACCTATAATCCACACTTATTGACTAGAGCCCTGTTGTGGTGGTGGTGGTGGTAAGGAGAGGAAAGATGACATTCTACAGTTTTCTGATTAAATCTCCATCTTTATGACAGTAGGCTTTCCTGTGTCAAAAACACTAGGTTTATTTCAGTAATTACTCTTTCCATCTCACTGTCACAATCAGCAGGGGACTTTTTTATGTCCTTTATGCGAATCTAGTGGGGTTCCAGTAAGAAAATCAAATTAATGTGATAGGTTCCCCCCCCACCGCCTTTAGAAATATCTCACTATCATGTAAATTTACACTGTGCTTCCAATAACTTACCGAAAATACCATTTGTATCCATTTATGGCTTTTGAGTTTCTACCAGCTTATGGTGTCAACTGAAGTTATGCACATCTTGGCTATGTCTTGTTGGATTTGACTGTCACTCCAAATTTGGGGATAGCACTATTTCCTACCATATCAGTTTTCTGATAGGTCCAAGACAATTTGATTTTCAGTTTCTCCAACTTCTTATAAAGAAGAAAATGACAACTTTCAAACTTTCTACATGTAGAAGGTGAAACTGAAAGTATTCTCAGTGAAAGTTGTTTACTAAATTTAGTACCTACTGATAATTTTTTAACTCCTTTATTTCTCCTATAGGAATTTGTTTGGTCATTTTTTTTTAATGTAAATGCTTTCCCTTCTCTACATTTATTCATTTATGTGTTCATTTTCTTATTTCATTATGGTCTTTCATTTAAGAAGATATAATTTAGCAACTATTTTAATGTTAAGATCATTCTGTATCAGGCAGGCCATTGTGAAACCCATCACACTGATTCCTGAGACTTTCTGACATGTCTCCATAATTCTTGATACTTCATTTCTTTCTGACGTAACATGGTGCTCCTTGCTCAACTTTTGTTCCTCTGTTCTAGTGTAGGAATCAGCCATTCTTCCAAGAAAACTGAATTCTTTTAGTGGAGATTTGTATTTAGAAACTGAGATCTGGATGCATATTGCTCAATTTTACTTTTCTCCATTTACATATTTATAACAGATGTTGCCTTTTGGTTTTAGAAGTGTAGGATCCTAGGGAACATTCTGGAGTGATGGAAAAGCAATTCATTTTGATAAGTTATGTAGGTTACATAGGAGTATAAATTTATAAAAATTCCCAGAACTATATTCTTAAATTTTACACATTTTACTATATGTGAATTGTATCTTAAATATAAAACTTCCAAATAAATCTTAAACTCTAATTAGTGGATTTTTTATTACAGAAATATGTGTTTAAAAAACCTGAAAATTCTTTCTGTATATTTTGAAATGGAGTATACTGAAAATAATTAGAGCCACATTTTTTTTTTTTTTACTATTGAGGAAGGGAATTATAATGGTGCTAGAATAAGTCGTATGCAAAAGGATTAGGTTGGGCCTATACCTCATGGCATATAAAACTCAACTATAGGGATGCCAGAATAGCTCAGTGGTTGAGCGCTTGCCTCACAATCACAAGGTCCAGGGTTTGATTCCTGGTCCCAGCCTGGGCAAACCCAGATGCTTAACTGTGACACAACTGGTAACTGCCAGGATGGCTCAGCAATGATGGTTCTTACCTCCCATATGAGAGTCTGGTTTAGTTATACCCCATGGGTTTCACCCCGTGCGTTCCCACATCTACCTGTGTGGAGTTGATTGAAACTATGTCACAACTAATGATGTACAACTATGGAGACTTTTCTGGACTCTCCCCCGTTCTCTCTTTCTCTCTTCTTCTATCACCTTCTCTCAAAACAATACAATAAAAAAACAATAAAAATAACTATAAACCTAATTGTAATAACTAAAAATATAAAACTCTTAGAAGAAAACACAGGCATAAATCTTCAAGCCCTTAGATTAGGCAATGGTTTCCTAGCCATACCAACAAAAAGCACAAGCAACAACAAAAACAAAAAGATAGATTGGACTTGTTAAAAGTAAAACATTTCTATTTAAAAACACATCATCAAGTACATAAAAAGACAATCCATAAAAAAGAAGAAAATATTTACAAACCTGACTAAGGACTTGTACATATAATATGTAAAAACATTTATAATTCAAAAAGAAAATAAATCTAATTTTAAAATTTAACAAAGAGTCTTAACAGACATCTCTCTAAAAAGATTCTCTCTCTCTCTCTCTCTCTCTATATATATATATATATACATACATACGTATGAAATATTTTTTTAAATAATATTTATTTATTTATTTTTATTGTTTTTGATAGAGAGACAGACAGACAGACAGACAGAGAGAGACAGAGAGAGAACTGAACTGGGGGAACTCCCCAGCTCAGCATATGGGTCCGCAATGGCTGGGGCCGGGATTCGATCCTCGGTCCCCGGCTCTGCAAAGTGAGCGCTTAACCCACTGAGCCATCCCGGCTTCCCCAGAAATATTCTTTATATATAGGCTGTCTAAAAGTATCCACTCATGTAACCATTCTAATTATATTGACAATGGCTAGATTTTTTTCCAGATAAAGAAATTATATAGGTAGTAGGTAAATAAATAGATTATAATATAATATAATATATAATATATATATTATATAAATATATAATTTTAAGTAAAATATATATATATATTTTTTGCTTAAAAACCCAGCTTCTTACTTTGAGTTATCTGCAAATCTTACAACATTTGACTTCATGTACCTTGTTAACATTTAGTTGGATCTTGAAATCCCCACTTCTTTATACTCATCTTCCTCATTGTCTCCTTATTGATGTTTAATTTTGTATTTACAAGTCTCTGAAGCCATTTGAGTTTGATTCATTGTAAAATGAACACAAAATAGTCCTGGCCTATGTGAAAAAATAGAAAAAGAATAAAAGAATGGAGAATTGTTTTAAAAACTGTGTTTCCAGGTACATATCTCTAGGAGGTCATCACCTAATTGAAGCAACACAGTGCATCATGCCATTCTTCACCTTCTCCATATTTTTGCTCTCCTGAAATTTAAGCCCTAGTTTATGGGCAATGAATTCATCAACACAATAGATGCAATATGATAAAAATTATAATTCTGGACATATCCCTATTTAAATCATGTTTTAAATATGTTTAACATATTAGATATTATTAAAAAAATATTTTTATGTGGACTTATACAACTAAAAACTGTCTAATTGTTATCAATCAATGTCACCCCATTAAATTTAACAATAAAAAATAAATAAATAAAAAACAAACAAACAAACAAAAACAATATTCTATTTGGCATGTTGCAAACCAAGATAGTTTGTTTTTTTTCTTTTTGAGATTTATTTTATTTTTTTACAGAGACAGACAGAGACAGAGAGAAGGGGGAGGTCCCAGAGCAGTCTCCATAGTTGCACATCATCAATTTTTGACATTGTTTCATTCTACACAGGACAGCAGGGGCTACACATGGTGAGAACTGGGCCGGGATTCAATCCTTGGTCCCTGGGACTGCAACATGAGTGCTTAACCCACTGATCCATCTTGGCTTCCTGCAAGGTAGCTTCGAAGCTGTTTATTTGTAACAGTCTCACTATTACAGATAAAATAATTTCAAATTGAAGAGGAAAGAATACAACCTGCACACAGGTATTTTAGAAATTTATAGTTTTGAGGCATGATATATGAGTTATATAGGTAGGTAGATACAGAAAGACTTCAAATAGGTAGAAACATGACAAATGATAGAGATGATAGAAGATAGATGATAGATAGATCAGTAAATAGAGATAGAGAGATAGATAGATAGATAGATAGATAGATAGATAGATAGATAGATAGATGATAGCTTGATAGATACATGTAGGTAAAATGATAGATAGATGATAAATAGGTAGACTTGATTTATACAAATCACATTACTTTCTCTGTAAGGAAGTTAATAATTAATTTTCTTCACAATTCTTGTTAGACCAAAGGCTAGTTCATATCATTCTGATATCTTGGTTTATCATATCTTGATTTAAGTTACTATCTACTTAAACAACAATAAATTTGAACCAATGATATATGAAGTTAAAAGGTTAAATATGATCAGTTTTATAAAATGTATAGTTGTTTCCCTCTTTCTTTCTCCAACATAATATGATATACTATCATTTAAAAATAATCCTACCAAAATTTCAATAATTGAAATTTTATTTCTCTTTGATTATGGAGGGGCAAATTTTAAAGTCTACATAGCAAGCTGTGTAACTAAAACTTTATGGACTGCCTTCCTTTACAGTGGGAATTTTTAATATATTTTCTGGTGAAATAAGTAATATGATTCACTTTTTTAAAAGTAGAACTATTCAAGCTGATAAGGACATTGTCATAACTAAAAAGAAGATGTTTCCTGAGTTATTGCATAGTCCTAATGGTTATGTCTAGACAGTTGGAGTGAGTATAAGATATTGGCTTAATTTTCTTCACTTAAGTATCTTAGATACAGCCACTCCTCACTTAAGAACCTACCTGTTTAACAACCTATAGGATTTAGGACCAGTTCTCCAGCACAGGGAATCTCCTTTCTCAGTCCGTGTAAATCTTGGGACTCTCTTTTCTCAGTCTTTGTTTGTTCCTGCAGACAGTTAGTATTCACTATACAAAAGCATTCATAATCGCACAAGACTACATGTATTTCATTTTTTAAGTGTCACATGATATCTATTGAAAAATACATACCCTATGGCATCACAACACACCACAACCACCACAAGGCATTTGCCTTAAGTTTCTTGCTTATCAACTGATTTGCTTAACAACCTTGCTTGTATGTTATTTGTTTGGACAAAACTTGCTTGTATGTTATTTGTTTCTGTAGTGGTATTAATAGTCAAATAGTCTGATGACAAACTGATTTTCTTCCCCTTGTACATTATATAACTTTCTTGTCTAAATGCTCAAATTATTTTTTCTTTTTTATTCTATTTAAAGGCAATAATTTTGCTAGTATATGTCAATCTGTGCTGATTTTAATCGTTTATCACATGCATAAAATGTGTCATTGCTAATGTAGCGCTTCTAGTAGTTTATTTTTTTCCAATGATTTTTAAAAAAACATTTCTCGGTTTTTCTTATTTGGGGGGTGGGGTTATGGGAACTCCTATTTTAGTGATGTTAGATTGCCTTGGCCTATCTTCTATATGCAATGCTTTTATTCAAATTTATTTGATTTATTTATTCATTCATTAAAAACATTTAATTGTCAAGTTTTCTATATTTCATATTTTTGTAGTGTTATTCATGATTATTCCTTTTTCTTCCAATTCAGTCTTTATTTCTGAGATGACTTAGTTTGAAATTCTAATTAATTCCTGTCATATCTTTCAAATATTTTTCAACTTTATTTTCTTAATATCAGATTTAAGCTGTTCTTTCAGAGCTTCTATTATTTTTAGATTAATTGTTCCTCAATTTGAAATATTAGGTTAAAATTTTAATTTTGTGTGTTAGCAGGTCTTTCTGTTACACCTTCACTCTTCTAGGGACACTATATTGCTGTATATTCTTTATTTTTCTATACTAATTTTTATAAAATTCAACCACAACTCTTAATCAGTTGCTCATTTCTAAGTGATAGTGTTTCTATAATTTTTAGGAGGGAATTGTGGGCCTTTATATTGTTGTTAACTCCACCACTCTAAAGCATTTTTCTCTTGTTTTTTTTATTTTATTTATTTATTTTTTTAATGTTAAATTTATTGGGGTGACATTGATTGGTAACAATTATATAGTTTCCGAATGTGCAAGTCCACATTACATCACCTATGCTTCGCATTATGTGCTCACCACCCAGAATCAGCTCCCCTTCCATCACCATATATCCGGTGTCCACTCCCACCTCCCCCACCCCCAACTATCCCTCCCCCCACAGCCCCCCTCTTCAGGTAACCACCAAACTATTGAGTGTGTCCATAATGCTGGTGCCCACTCGCACCTTCCCTCTCACTCTCCCTCCCCCTCCTCCCCTTCCCTCAGGCAATCACCAAGCTATTGAGTGTGTCCATAGGTCTCTGTGTCTTTGTTACTTTCAGTTTTATATTCCACCTATAAGTGAGGTCATATGTTTCCTGATTCTTTCAGTCTGACTTATTTTGCTTAATAAGATGGTCTCTAGGTCCACCCATGTTGCCACAAATGACTGTATTTCATCATTTCTTATCGCTGAGTAGTATTCCATTTTGTAAATGTACATCTTCTTTATCCAGTCATCTATCGAAGGGCATTTTGGTTGTTTCCATGTTCTGGCCACTGTGAACAGTGCTGCGATGAACATGCGGGTACAAACATCTTTAAAGATTAAGGTTGTCAGGTTTTTGGGGTAGATGCCCAGTAGAGGGATGGCTGGGTCATAAGGTAATTCCATTCGTAATTTTTTGAGGAATCTCCATACAGCCTTCCATAGTGGCTGTACCAGTTTACATTCCCACCAGCAGTGTATGAGGATTCCTTTTTGTCCACAGCCTCTCCAGCACTTGTTATCCCTTGTCTTGTTGATTATAGCCATTCTAGCAGGTATAAAATGGTATCACATTGTGGTTTTTATTTGCATCTCCCTAATTGCTAGTGAAGTGGAGCATTTTTTCATATATCTGTTGGCCATATGTATGACTTCATGAGAGAAGTGTCTGTTAAGTTCATCTGCCCATTCTTTTAAATGGATTCCTTGTTTTTTTTCTTGTTGAGTTGTACAAGTACTTAGTATATTTTTTATATTAGCCCCTTATCAGAGGCATTGTTTGCAAATATTTTTCCCAGTTTGTTGGTTGCTTCTTTGCTTTATTGATGGCTTCCTTTGCAGTGCAGAAGCTTTTTAGCTTGTTAAGGTCCCATTCATTTATTTGTGCTTTTACTTCCCTTGCCATTGAGGTCAAATTCATAAAGTCTTCCCTGAGTCCCAGGTCTATAAGGTTAGTGCCAATGGTTTTTTCTATACAATTTATTGTTTTCTTTCTTATTTGGAGGTTTTTAATCCATTTTGAGTTAATTTTGGTATATGGTGAGAGATTGCAGTTCACATTCAGCCTTTTGCATGTGGTTTTCCAATTTTCCCAGCACTCTTTACTGAAGAGGCTTTCTTTTCCCCACTGTATATTTTTTGCTCCATTATCAAAAATAATCTGTCCATATATTTGGGGGTTTATTTCTGGGCTTTCATTTCTGTTCCATTGGTTCGTGTGTCTGTTTTTCTGCCAGCACCAAGCTGTTTTGATTACTGAGGCTTTGTAGTACAGATAAAAGTCAGGCAGTGAGATGTCCCCAGCTTTATCCTTCTTTCTTAGGATAGCTTTTGTGATTCATCGTCTTTTGTGGTTCCATACAAATTTGATGATTTTTTAAAAATCTATTTCTTGAAAGAATGACTGTGGGATTTGATTGGAATGGCATTAAATCTGTATATTGCTTTGGGGAGTATGGCCATTTTAACTATGTTGATTCTTCCAATCCATGAATATGGAATATCTTTCCATTTCTTTGTGTCCTCTTTAATTTCTATTAACAGTGTCTTATAGTTTTCACTGTATAAGTCCTTCACGTCCTTTCTTTGATTTATTCCTAGGTATATCATTTTTTTGTTTGCAATGGAAAAGAGAATGGATCTTCTCATCTCTCTTTCTGAAGTTTCATTGTTGGTATACAAAAATGCAGTTGATTTTGGGACATTGATCTTGTATTCTGCGACTTTACTGTATTTGTCTATTATTTGTAATAGATTTCTGATAGAGTCTTTAGAGTTCTTTATATAAAGGATCATGTCATCTGCAAAGAGCAACAGTTTAACTTCTTCTCTCCCAATTTTAATACCTTTTATTCCTTTCTCTTGTCTGATTGCTCTGGCTAGAATTTCCAGAACTATGTTGAACAGCAGTGGTGACAGGGGGCATCCCTGTCTTGTTCCTGATTTTAGGAAAATAGGCTTCAGCTTTTCCCCATTCAGGATAATATTTGCTGAGGGTTTGTTATAGATGGCCTTTATTTAAAGGTATGTTCCTTCAATTCCCATTTTATTCAGTGTTTTTATCATAAATGGGTGTTGTATCTAGTCAAATGCTTTTTCTGCATCAATTGAGATAACCATGTGTTTTTTATCCTTTGTTTGGTTTATGTGCTGGATTACATTGATTGATTTGTGTATGTTGATCCATCCTTGTGCCCCTGAGATGAATCACACTTGGTCATGGTGAATAATCTTTTTAATGCATTGTTGCATCCTGTTAGCTAAAATTTTATTTAAGATTTTTGCATCAGTATTCATCATTGAGATTGGCCTATAGTTTTCCTTTTTGGTATTGTCTTTCCCAGGTTTTGGTATTAGGATGATATTGGCTTCATAGAAAGAGTTGGGTAGTAGTGCCTCCTCTTGAATTTTCTGGAGTAGTTTGAGGAGGATGGGCATTAGTTCTTCCTTGAATGACTGGTAGAACTTATTGGTAAAACCATCTGGTCCAGGCCTTTTGCCTTTGGGCAAGTTTTGGATAGTTGTTTCTAGTTCTGTACTGTTGATTGGTCTATTTAGGTTATCCAAATCTTCTTGGTTCAGTTTAAGTAAACTATATGTTTCTAGAAATTTGTCCATTTCCTCTAGATTGTCAAATTTGTTGGCATAGAGTCTTTCATAATAATCTCTTATGATCGTTTGTATTTCTGCAGCATCAGTTGTGATCTCTCCCATATTATCCCATATTCTGTAAATATGAGAGTTTTCTCTTTGTGCTTTGGTGAGCCTAGCCTGTGGTTTGTTAATTTTATTGATTTTTTCAAAGAACCAGCTCTTTGTGGCATTAATTTTATCTATTGGTTTTCTGTTCTGAATTTCTTTAAGTTCTGCTTTTATTTTTATTAATTCTTTTCTTCTGCTGGCTTTGGGGGACCTCTGTTTTTTTTCTAGCTCTAGAAGGTGAGATGTGAGGGTGTTTACTTGTAGTTTTTCTTGTTTCTTGAGATAGGCCTGTAAAGATATAAATTTCCTTCTTAATACTGCTTTCGCTGTGTCCCAGAAATTTTGGTACATCATGTTTTCACTGTCATTTGTTTCTACAAATTTTTTAATTTCTTGTTTTATTTCTTTTTTGATCCAGTCACTTTTTAATAGCATGTTGTTCAGTTTCCACATATATGTGGTTCTCTCTGCAATTGATCTTTTGCAATTGATCTCAAGTTTCAATGCTTTGTGGTCTGAGAATACACTTGGTATGATTTGAATATTGTTAAATTTGGTGAGGTTGGATTTAAGTCCCAGGATATGGTGTATCTTTGAAAATGTTCCATGTGCACTAGAGTAAAATGTATAGCCCTGTGTTGCAGATTGGAATGTCCTATAAATGTCAATTATGTCCATTTTCTGTAATGTATCATTTAGAGCTGCAATTTATTTATTTTCTGCTTGGAGGATCTGTCTAATGTTGTCTTGGGAGTACACATATCCCCTACTATAATTGTATTTTTGTCAAATTCTTCTATTAGATCTATTAGTACTTGCTTTATAAATTTTGGTGCTTCCTGATTGGGGGCATATATATTGATGAGTGTCATGTTTTCTTGATGTATTGTCTCTTTTATCAAAATAAAATGTCCATCATTATGTCTTATTATTTTTTTTATCCTGATGTCTTATTTCATCAGAAATCAGTATGGCCACTCCTGCTTTTCTCTGAGTGCCATTTGCCTGGAGTATTGTTTTCCATCCTTTTACCCTGAGGCTATGTTTGTCTTTGTGGCTGAGGTGTCTCTCTTGTAGGCAGCGTATGGTTGAATTTTGTTTTTAATCCAGTCTGCTACCCTGTGCCTCTTTATTGGTGAATTTATTGGTCCTTTTACATTCAGGGTGATGATTGATATATGAGGATATCCTGTGTCCATATCTTCCTTCCTTTTTATTGTTTTCGTTGTCCCAACTTTTCTCCATTTATTTTGATTTCTTGATTCAGGCCGAATAGCCTCCTTCAGTATTTCTTGGAGTGCCGGTTTTGTGCTGGCAAACTCCCTCGGCTGCTGTGTATCTGAAAAGGCCTTAATTCCTCCTTCATAACTAAAGGTTAATTTTGCTGGATAGTTCATTCTTGGCTGGAAATTTCTCTCTTTTAATATTTTGAAGATTGGGCTCCACTCCCTCCTGGCTTGCAGAGTTTCTGCTGGAAAGTCTGGTGACAGCCTGATAGGTTTTCCTTTGAAAGTTATATTTTGTTTTTCCCTGGCAGCCTTGAGAATTCTTTCTTTGTCTTTGGTTTTTGACACCTTCTGAACAATGTGCCTTGGAGAAGATCTGCTAGGGTCTAGGTATCTAGGGCTCCTGTTTTCTTCTTGAATTTGGGGTTCTAGTTCTTTCCATAGGTTAGGAGAATTCTCATCCACTATTTGTTTTAGTAGACTCTGAGAATATTTCATCTCGCTTCATTCTGGTACCCCTATTATTCTAATATTGTTCTTTCTGATGGAGTCAGAGAGTTCTTATAGGGCTCTTTTATTACTCTTGATTCTCATTTCCCTTTCTTCTTCCCTCTATGAAATTTCCATGTTTCTATCTTCAATGTTACTAATTCTTTCCTCTAGCTCAGTGGTGGCGAACCTATGGCATGCATGCCCAAAGTTGCACGTGGAGAAATTATTTCATCACTCAGAATTATTATTTTTTGTTATAAAAACATCCTATGCCTCTTATAGACATAAAAATAATTGATACCTCTATCTCACTCGATGGGTGGGCATGCGAGTCGAGCGAGTATACTCTTATTTCATAAACTTTGGCACTCAATTGCCAAAAGATTCGCCACCCCTGCTCTAGCTGGTCAATCCTGTTTGCTATGCTCATCAATTATTTTTCAGCTCTCCCATGCTGCCTTTTATTTTGAAGAGTTCCTTTAGGTTCTGCTCTCACTTCTCAATTTTATTGGTAAAGTACTCATTTTGCTCAGAAAATTTCTTGTTGAGGTCATTTAACTGTGTCTGGTTACTTTGCCAGCATTTACTGAGCTCTCTGAGTGTCTTGAGTATCACAGCCCTGAATTCTGTTTCACTTAGATTTGATTCCAAGTGTGCAAGCTCCTTTTCTAAAGAATGCGCCTGATCTTCTGGAGGGGCTTTGGATTCTGAGGTATGCATTTAGTTTGATGTGGTTCTTTTTGCTTTATGCATGAGTATGTTTTCCCTCTGGGGGTTTGCCTCAGATGGGCTTCTCTTTATTTTATCTTATGGGCTCAGTTGTGGAAGGAGGAGTTTTGGGGAGAGGGTTGGGGGAAGCAGTCGGTGTCTGTGTCCTGGGATTGCTTTTCAGGTTGCCGTTCTAGCTGTTAGGAGGCAGGG
Source organism: Craseonycteris thonglongyai (assembly GCA_004027555.1). Lineage (NCBI taxonomy): Eukaryota > Metazoa > Chordata > Mammalia > Chiroptera > Craseonycteridae > Craseonycteris > Craseonycteris thonglongyai. The sequence goes on from PVKE010021112.1 coordinate 15,857, forward strand.
TAGTAAAGGCTTGGGCCAGCGGTGGGGGCATGTGTGTAGGAGCAAGGGTGGGCCTGAGACACAATAGCAGATTCCTCTGTCAGCAGTGGGGCTGGTGGTTCAGTGTGGGTGAGGCCCAGGAGCTCTGGTCTTTCTCACCTCTGCTCAGCTGCTTTTGCTTTAATCGAGTCTGTGAGCTGGTGGGGCTTGGCAGAGGCTTGGGCCACAGCTCTGCCGGTTGCTCTGAAGGGTCTCAAAGACCGCTGGATCCACTCTAAGCACATCTTATGCAGCCGAGCTTGCTGTTTCCCTGTCCACTCGAGCCACTGCCCTCACTCCAAGAGCCCTGTCTTCAAAAGGTGCTCCCTCACACTCAAGTATAGGTAAGGTGACCAGATTTTAACATTGGTAAAGCGGGGCACCATTGACTTGGGGGGGGGGGTCTTGATTAAAAATGCGGTCTATCTCCCGCCATTCCCTAGCTTGTTGTTCATTCTTTCCAAAAATCAGGACTTTTTTAAAATGCCGCGGGACACGGGACAAATTGTTAAAAAGCGGGACGTCTGGTCACTATGAGTATAGGAGCTCAGCTGTTCTCCTCTGTAAATCAGGGGTGCCGAGCTGCTGGGGGTTGGTGCCCTGTTCTCTCCCTGCTCGCCTGGGAAGTGCAGCTGCCCTGCTCCACAGTCCCTGTTCCACCCCAGGCTCTGTGATCTGATTAGGGTACCCCTGCTGCTCCTTGAGTTCAGGTGTTAAATTGTCCACAGTCTTGTGGGGCTTCCACTCTCCTTAGGACTCAGCTTCCAGCCCGCCCTCAATCCAGCTCCACTTTGACCGTAGTCCCCCAACTCCCCCTTTGTTTTTGTCAGCCCCGGGCAGCGCTCCGCATCCCTGTCCCCGAACTGCTTCGTCCCCTTCCCTCTCCCTCTCTCCCCTTTTCCCTCTAACCTTAGGGTGTTGTTCTGCATTGTGTGGTTCTCTAAGTTGAGGGATTTCCCCTGTGGATTCCCCTTTGTTCATAAGTCCCTTCCCAGGTAGGTATCAGGGTTCTCCTCTCATGCCGCCATCTTTTCTCTCCTAAAGGTTTTTCTTTAGTTATACTTTATAAAATCATCAAACATACATTCACATGCACTGAGATATCCTTCTCCTTTTCTCCTGCCTCTTTTGTCTTAGTCCTACTAATTTTGATAATATTTCCCACACTTTCTACCCAGAGTAGCATTTTACCTGGATATGAACTTTGGTTTCTTAGATATCACCAGGCTCAGACTGTTTCAGCCTTTACTTCTAATAGTCTCCTTTCTGTCTCCCAGAAAGTTAGCCCTGAAACTCCCTCTCACCTTTAGATGCTCTTCTCAATTCAAACTGGGATTCCCAGCAGTAAATTTCTTTGGTGACTTGGGGATTTTCCAGGTCCTAGGGCTGCCAGAGCCCAATTTCTTTCATTCTAGTTTCTCTCCTACAATTTCTGATTATCGTAGATTTGACTCTACACACTTATATTCTCGTTCATGAAACCATTTTATTACTTGATTTTATATAGGTATTTTCCATGTGAGTTTTTGTTTTGCTATCTTAATCTATCTGTTTTGTTTGGTTTGGTTTAATTAGAAGATAGGAAGAGATTCATAAACTTCCCAAACATCTTTCAAGAATCCAAATCTGGCCTATTTCTGATAGCAAATTATCCAAGATGACTAACTATTTGTATGGAGCTATCTTTTCATTGCTTTTGAAAAGAATAAGCTCTAAATATTTTTAATAGTGTAGATTATAGTAATTAACTCTGGCTCTTTTTATCATGTTATAATAATGAAGATAGAAAGATAGATTTCAACATTTTATGAATATAAAATTACCAAAAATAAGTTAGGAGGAATCCTTTATGTTTTTAACATTTTAGCGTTTGATTTTTTAAATAGATCTAATTTAATTTCTAAAACCCAAAACATATACATATACACAAAACTGCTCAGTTTAACACTGAAAGTAGCATAATCAAATTGTTATCAAAAATGTATCATTCAGGGAAAAGCCGGGATGGCTCAGCGGGTTGAGCGCTCGCTTTGAGGCCACGAGGACCGAGGATCGAATCCCGGCTCCGGCCCAGGCAGGACCCACATGCTGAACTGGGGAGTTCCCACAGTTCGGTTCTCTAGCTGTCTCTGTCTCTGTTTCTCTCTCTATCTGTCAAGAGTAAAATAGAAATAAATATGCACTAAAGATAAAATAATTACTCTCTATAAATATAAGGAAAAAAAATGTATCATTCAGGATACACGAAGCAATGACTAAAGCAAGCGTTATTCCTCAGAAATACATTTCAGAGTCAAACAAGCTTTCCTTCAAATGTACAATTCTACATTGCATCATCTATGTATTGCATTATTGATTACTTTCAATGTCACTTCATGTGCTCTCATTTAGTAGGTGTTTTTAAATGTACACTCAGCTGACAGATACAATTAATCTAATAATATGTAATTTCCATATCTGGATGTTTACACTGAATATATGCCATCTCTTTTAGTGCATAACCCTCTTCTGTAACTAAATTTGGTATTTTTTTATAATTAATTTACATAAAACCTAATAGTTCTTTAAATTTGAACCAGTCTTTTCAATATACATTTATACCACTACATATATATTTATAGTTATATATAAGTTAAAGCTATTCATTGCAAAGAAATATCTGGTTTCTTAAGGCATTTTTATTCAACCCAAACAATTATTGTTACTATAACTTTACTCTGCATCTACCTTTGGCAATATATATTCTATTCTCAAAATAGCAGAAGAAGAGTTCTTTTTAAAATGGTAAGTCAAAACATGTCATTCTTTTGGTCAAAACCATTCAGTAGAACCTCATTTCAGTCAGAGTAAAAGCAAAAGCCACTCTGTAGCCCAAATTTTTGTATGAGGCCTGACCTCTCTTTGTCTTTCTAATCTCTTGTTCACTCACTTTGCCACCAAGAACAGCTTAATGGGCCTGTAGTCATCATACAGAGACCTTAGCTCGAATGAACTCCACACTTTGTTATTTCTCCCTTGTCACCATCTTCAGATTCTTAATAATATTTTTAATATGTTAATTTTACGTAAGTTACATAATTGCTTGTGCTGGCCACTTTGGTATATGCCAGTCTTACCAATGTTAAAGACTTTATGGTAGTTATTCTTGTTTTCTGGAATGTTGTTTCCCAGAAAACTGCATGACTGTCTTTCTCATCTCTAAAAATTTAGCTCAAATGTCAGCTTTAATCTAAAAGCCCTGTTAAAAACTATAGTCTCCCCATACCCCTTCTATCAGCCATAATGAATTTTAGATTTGTTGTTATCATCCCTGGCATTTTCTTTTTTCTATTATTCCTATTGCCTTTCAGTTGTTTTCTTATATACTGTGGTTTTGTTTGCTTTTATTTTTTGCATCCTTCTATTTCCTTGTCCATACACAAAATCAAGGTTTAATGTTCACTGACATAGACCTGCCACCTAGAAAAATGCTTGATGTGAATAGAAGTTCAGTAAATCTTGTAAATAAATGAATCAATTTAGTCTTCTTAACGAGAATTTAGCCTTCATAATTTTACTCACACGTAGTGTGATCACAAAATTCAGTGAATGTTTAAATAAAAAAGATGTTACAGTAGAAGTCACATTGCCATTAATCGTCTTCAAAATACCCACTCTCGCTTTGAATACACTTATCCCATCATTCTTGCCACTTTCTGAAGCAGTTCCGATAGTCCTCTTTCATGAGTGCCTTTTGTTGTGCTGTGTTGACTGTCTTGATATCTTGAATCAATTTCATGGTTATTTTACTTTGGGGAAGAGCTAGAAACTGCACGGTGCCAGATCCAGTGAATAAGGTGAATAAGAACACACCACAGTGTTTTTATTTGACAGAAATTTATGTTAATGCACACTTTAAAGCACACCTTCTCAACCATAGCTCACAACCGACTGACTGTACTGACCAAGGTGAAACTTGTCACACACTGTTACTAAGGTTCGCTGCTCTGTTTCCCTTACCGAAGATCCCTGCCTTTCCATCAGATGACACTCTGCAGTAGCATTCACTGTCATCTTAGGTTTTTATCACACTTCAAACATATCATGTATCCACAAATATATACTTTACCAGTGCAAAATTTTGCTGTTCTTTGGGCCTCAATTTTATAAGTAGTATTTCCTTGATCAAAAGAATGATGCTCATCTAGAAATTAAAATATTTGGATTTGAGGAACAAATTGATCTGATTTTTATGAACTTTCCAAAATGCTCATTAAGCTGTAATTGTTCATAAATTAGAGTCAGAAGACAAAAACACTAGATCAGACTCATTATATTAATGCTTATGTAACAATGTAAAAAAAAAAATTACCCTTTTACGAGGCCCAGGATTGTGTGTGTGTGTGTGTGTGTGTGTGTGTGTGTGTGTGTGTCAGAAAAATATGTGAGAATCAGTACAATATAAAGGTTAAAATGAACATCTATGGGGCCAGTTCATCGAGGTTGTATTCTGGCTCTGCCATTCTAGCTGGGGGATGTTGAGATGTTACCTATTTTCTATGCCTTGGTTTCCTCATTTAATATATATATATATATATATATATATATATATATATATAGAGAGAGAGAGAGAGAGAGAGAGAGAGAGAGAGAGAGAGAGAGACAGAGAGAGAGAGAGAGAATTTCCCCAATAAGTTAATATAAAAATTAGATAAATTCATCAACATAGCACACTCTGAACAGGCAGATATTAAACAGACTTAACAGAAACTTACTAGACAATATAAATTTGTTAATATTATATAAAAAATAAAACTATCATTGTGTACTGTGTACTGATCGTAAAACATAAAGATACAATGAAAAACATCAAGTTGAGAATTAAGAAGAACTATGAAAATGAATACCATGATTCAGCTTAATAACTATCATGAAATACTATGTCTTAAAAAAAAGTTTGGGAATATAAAAGGAAGTCTTCACTATTTGTAATGGTCTTTCTATGTTCATTGTGTTTATTTCTAAGAGGACAGGTACACCATGTGGATTACTGTCTGAACATTAGAAGGTTAAAAATTTACACCATATTGCAATACAAAGACGATGTAATGTAGAGTTGTGCTCCTGGAAACTACGGAATTGTTACCAACCAATGTTACCTCAATAAATTTAACAATACAAAGAATTAAGCCTATATGATTCATGTGAAGTATGCAGTAATGGATATGGTCTCTCTGAGAAATATATGTGAAGAAATGGAGCTGTATTTAAGGAGTGAGATTTGTAAATAAACAAAAACTTACAAGTAATCATGTTTATTGAGCAATATTGTTTCCTAGAGTAAATAAAGCTAGCATATGTATGGAGCAGAGGAGTATTTGGTAGAATTGGTAAGGAAAAGGGCCATTTTAGTTATTGTGATACAGTGATATTTATGAATACAGACCATTTAATTTCAAGAAATATTACACTTTAACTTCCCAGTTCTTTTTATGCATTTCTATTGTGCATCATCAAGCATTTAATTGCAATTCAGCCACATGCTTTTTTTGCATGTAGAGACTAATAAATTATTTCACTAGATCAGACTCCTATGAGAACGTTGACTGATAATTAAGCACAGAATTAAGCAAAAAACACCCTATTTATTCTATCAACAAAGACCTCTTCTGTAATTCTGGAAGACTGTGTAAACTGATATGTTAAGTAATAAGAGGCAAGATAAAATTTTATCAAGAGCATACATTTTAAAAATCAGTTTGCTAATTGTTAGAAACATTCTTCCATTTTCTAGGGACCCAGAAACACTCCCAGTTTGTTAAAACCATTTGGCAAACATGACAGTACTAAGCAAATATGACTACAAACCTGGGACAGCTGATAAAAAGTTGATATCTGATTGGTGCTGAGCAGGTAACTAATTGGAAACTAGGTTGTGAAAATGTTCAGATGCACTTAAGCAGATCCAGATTTCACAACTGAAAAACAAAGCAAGAAGAGATTCAAACTGTAGATAGAATCTAAACAGATGACATGGTTCTTTGGTGGTACCAGGACTTGGCATCCCCCTAGAGACCAAAGAATATATTAGCTTTAAATATGTCACCACTCAACATAATGGCTACCATCGAGCCAAGTTTTAACTTAGTCTTGTCTTTCCTAATAACTAAGTAAATATCACTGTAAAATACTTAATTTTTCCAGATTTTAATTACTTAATCTGTAAAATAATGGTGATATTTCTTCTATATAAAGTGAACTGAAGGTCTCATTCTAAATCTATTATAAAGCATTTAGTTTGGAAAAATTAATTATTTATTGAGAAAGAAAGAAGAAAAAAATACTGACCCGATTTTGCAGAAAAATTAAAACATATAATTGGACTTTTCTAATGTAATATATTTTGACAAGAAGAAAATTATGCAGTTATCTAATAACACTCATCAATAAACCAATCAGATAAACCTCCCCCATAATAAAAGGAAGATTCAAATAGTTCAAGTGAAAAACAAAATAAAACCAGGTTTGAGGCGAAGCAGGAACAAAATGTTAGAAGATACATATATGTAAGATAGATTAGGCCAAAGCACAAAATGAATAATTCTGACTCATAAATCATCCTACACAATTCAACACGAATACATGTTCTATGTAGGAGTTTGAGACCAAAGCCTTATACAATTACCAGCTCTGTACCTTCTACATGTAAGCTTTGGGTAGGGCAGAAAGTTGGTTAAGAATTCAGAATCATAATAGGTATCAGAAACTACATATGAGATATAAAATGGTATGATTTAAATTAAATTGCAATCATAGAAGTTATAGAGGAAGTTATAGAGGAAATGGTTATTGTAGAATTATGTGCTTTAATTTAAACACTAACTTATAAAAAGTTGTTTCATACCAAAACAATCTCATTTATTATAAATACTGGATCTTAGAAATACCACTTACTAATTCTATGATATCAATGAGTCATATAGATTATCAGGTTGAATTTTTATTAATTTTTTATTTTAATAGTAAAATGGCAAAATGTTTAGTGTAAAGAAAAGAAAAAAATTACATCAAATTAAAAGCAACAAAGACACAAGAACTCATGGACACAATCAATAATTTAGTGATTACCTGAGTGTGAGGGAGATGGTAGGTGGGAGAGTAGGGGAAGGACATCAAATATATGGCGATGGAAGGAGAACTGACTCTGGGTGGTGAGCACATCATGCAATATATAGACAATATAATGTAGAATTGTACACCTGGAAACAATGTAATTATTACCAATCAACCTAAATTTTTAAACAAATAATTTCAAGATGTTTATCCATTATGACTTACTGGTGAAGTTTCTTATTATGAAAGGAAGCTAACAGAAAATATAATCTTTGAATTATTAATCTAGCATAATAACAATCCAATAGGTAAAATAGAAAGATATTGGTGAGAAAATCCACTTTCCATTAACTGTATGAAGACTCATGTGACTTGTAACCTCTTTTGTCATATTTTTGAAAGAATTCATATTTTACTTAAGCTCAAGTACCTAAATGCTATTATGTGGGTTATGACAGTTTAGAGGTTGATGAAATCCCTGAATAGTTTATATGGCTAGCAAAAAGGTTTTGGGACCAAAGTGTTCTTTAGGCTGACATTTTGTATAGTCGTTTATATTATAATGAAATGGATCTACAAAATATGTAGCACCTAGAAAAAAAAAAGATTTTTTAAAAGAATAACATCCTTTCATCTCTTTCTACACACTTACCATCTCAGGTTACCCACCTTGTCAAGGCAATAAATAGCTTCTGCCTCCTGCTATGCCATGTGCAATGGGTGCTTAGTAGAGTCAGAAAACCAAACAAATAAAAAAATAAACAAAAAAGAAAACATTTTTATTAAAATGGCAGAAATAGGAAGAACTGGAAAGATAGATATGGTTAGTTTATGACAGTATTTTGCAAAGCATACCTCATGTAACATTAGTTCTATAAAATAATTTTATCTTAAGACAACCCATGGAAATAAACTGCTATGTATAAATACCTATGGAAAAATCTGCATATGCTAACAGACTTTAAGGCATATTTGCATATCTAAAGCTCTAACACATACATGAAGAGAAGAAACTTATTTAACTTTGCTTAGCTAAGTGATTCCCAAATGTATGTGATAATAGAAGTCTTTCTATCATTCAATTCCTATTAAGCAGCTATTCAAACTAGGGTTTGGCAAATCACACCTAGGAAAGATGTGGTTTGCTTTAGATAGACCAGTGTTTGTTCCTTTCAAAATAATTAATAAATAAAAATAAATAGGGTAAGCTGGGATGGCTCAGTGGGTTAAGCGCTCGCTTTGCAGTCCTGGGGACCGAGGATCAAGTCTCGGCCATGGCCTATGTGGACCCATATGCTGAACTGGGGTGTGCTTCTTTCTATATGAGAGGCCCTCAGTTTAGTTCTTGCCCCCCCCCGTCCCCCCCCCACCGCACCCTTCCTCCTGACTTGGCCCCTGGATCAAGGGTGTGTGCCTCCTATGCAAGAGGCCCCTGGTCTGATTCCCGCCCCGCATTGCCCCTGCCCACCTATGTGGAATGAAACCACATAGAAGACTGATGGCATACAACTGTGGAGACTGCTCTGGGCCCTCCCCCTTCTCTCTGTCTCTCTCTGCCTCTGTCTCTCTCTCTCTGTCCAAAACAATAAGGTAGATCTTAAAAAAAAAAGCTAATAAATTAATAATAAAAATAAAATTTTAAAGGGCTTAATGTATTCAAAAGATAAACATGGGGAAGCCAGGATGGCTCAGTGGGTTAAGCGCTCACTTTGTAGCGCTGGGGACCGAGGATCAAATCTCAGCCCCCTCGGTCCTGGCCGTTGTGGAACCATATGCTGAACTGGGGAGTTCCCCCAGTTCAGTTCTCTCTCTGTCTCTGTATCTCACTCTCTCTCTCTCTCTCTCTCTTTCTCTGTCAAAAAACAAAACAAAAGATAAACATTTTGTATTAGGTTTCTCATACTTCCTTTATTTAGAAAATTAAAAATAAAACAACTATCTGTGAGTTTATGTCATTCAAAGTAGGGATCCTGCCACGCTATGGGCTAGATAGATGTCTTAGATCAAAAGTAATTGCAGGACACCAGAATACACAATTTCTTTTTTCTCTATCAAATATACTGCCAAGCAGACTATGGCCCTTACCCCATTGCTCTTACCTTCTTCAAGTATCCCACTGGTCTTGTGACCAAGAAAAGAAAGTGTGGCTCACTTAGAGAATGATGCTGGCAGAAGGATTTTCCACTTTAGGATTTGGCTAAAGTCAAATACGTGTGAATTTAACCAACTTTACCAATAGTATGAGGTAGTGTTTGGACACTCATTAATTTTCAGATTAGAACTGTGGACCAGTATGATTTCAAGTTATAAATTTCAGATTTCATTCAGAATAAAAGAAACTTTTGGGGAAGCCGGGGTGGCTCAGTGGGTTAAGCGCTCACTTTGCAGCGCCGGGGACCGGGGATCGAATCCCACCCCGGCCCGTGCGGAGCCATGTGCTGAACTGGGAGCTCCCCCAGTTCAGTTCTCTCTGTCTCTGTCTCTGTATCTCTCTCTCTCTCTCTCTCTCTCTCTCTCTGTCAAAAATAAATAAATAGATAAAATATTTAAAAAAAAAAAAAGAAAAAAGAAACTTTTATCTCAAATATATAACATGATTTTGAAGCAAATAAAAGTCTCCATTTTTCAGATGTTTTGTGTTCTCTCTTAATTCAAAATGTGGCCTGTTTTCAGAAAGAAAATCTTGGTGAATCTTGGTGTGAAATATGTAGAACTAAAGAAATGTTAATATCTTTTTCACACGTGAAACGTCCATGTATGGGATAATCTTTATTGTTAGATTGTTGCATAGTCTCTGACACAGTTACAGTTAATAAGAAAGACAGTAAAATTAAATACATAATTATAATATAATTAGTTAAATAAAATAGGCATATGTACAGAGTGCAAAAAAAAGGCATAGGATTAAAAACATTTGAGCTCGGGAAAGCTGGGATGCCTCAGTGGGTTAAGGACTCGCTTTGAAGCCCTGGGGACCCAGGATCGAATCCCAGCCCCAGCCCGTGCAGACCCATGTGCTGAACTGGGGAGTGCCCCCAGTTCAGTTCTCTCTCTGTCTCTGTATCTCTCTCTCTTTCTCTCTCTCCCTGTGGAAAAAAAAAACAATATAAAAATTTTCTTTTAATTGTAATACTCAGAGACGAGAAACCTTAGTATGTTGTGTGTAGAGTACTATTAGGCATATAGTCAAAGATATAAAGTGACTGAGTGGAAAATGATAAAATTAAGGAGCTTAAGTGTGGCATAATGCTCTTAGCTAGGTGATCAGGTTAACTGAGGGACAGTGACAAAATGGTGAAATACATGAGTAGGTTTAGAGGAGAGGATGATAAGATTATTCCAAGATATTTCTTCTAGAAGCATCTATCAAATGTGCAAATGGTAAAGGGAAAACAAAGGAGAAATCTGGCTTAACATTGATAACTTTCAGCATATAGAAGATAACTACAATGGGTTAGAAAAAACTTAGACCATTTTAATTTGAAGGGGTCCATAGGAAATATTAAACCTACTTGCATACTATTTTAATATCACATATTATTTTAATGTCTGATACCTTATGTATGATAGTTACTTTTTAAAATATATTTAGATTAAAAAATTATAGTGTCTTGCTATTACCAAAATAATTTAAATATCTGTAGGAAAAAACACCTACTTTTGAATAATTTGTCAGTATTACTATAGAGCCCACAACCTATGAGTATAACCAAAGTCCTATTCTTTTATTTTGTCTTCAATATAAACAACAAATTTCCAAATTTCCATCATAAATCGTCCTCCATTTGAGGTAATATTTTATGAATATTTGCTGAATTATATTGAATTTTATCCCTATATATGTATGATTCTTCAGTGTTCTTTTTTTTTTTTTTTTTTTTT
>PVKE010021113.1:0-26849 GCA_004027555.1 Craseonycteris thonglongyai
ATATATATAGTCTGTACTTTTGATGATTAAATAATGAATATGAATTGCTACTTTATTAATAAATGTTTAAATTGTTTTTAAAATCCCATATGAAAGCATGGCTTTAGAAATACATAAATGTAATTTGCATATGCCTATATGAAACATTGTAACAATGCAAAAACCTTCATTTTTTGGTTTCCTATGACTTGTGTTTTCACTTGTCCCCAATAATATGTTTATTTTCACAAAAGTTCCTGAAAATTGCCTCTCAGTGAATCTGTGTGACCGCATCAGAACTCAATGCTTGTATCCAAGGAGACCTACTTGTCTAATCAGAATGTTTCCTGACTGATGTGGAGTTTTTTAGGTTTTGGAAGGTAACATTGTCCCATTCACTTAGAATGACTTGTTAGATATGCAGTGTTAACATCCAGCCATAGCTAATGTCAGGCAATTTCAGGTGGTTTTTGTTCATACAATTATAACTGAGTTCTAGACATTTAATCTTGTCTCTTTAAATACCTAACTGGGAGTAAGTAAGAAGTTAGAATGCATACTGCATTTCCTACAAATCTTGCTTAAATGTTCTAAATGCCCTTTTCCAGCTCTGTGGGACCAGGGCTTTTCCCTTCCTGCCCTATCAGAAATAGCCTGCCCTCACCGGCTCCACCCCAGAAGTACATTTGATCTCTGTCACCTGGTTCATCTGGAAATTTCAATACCTTTAGATTGTGATTTGTAATCAACAGGAAGAGAAAGAACATTGGTATTAGATTTTTAAAAAACCCATTCCCCATTTATTCAGAGGTCACAATAACTTCACATCATCCAGGGCACTGAGCAAGTATGTTACCCAAATTGAACTTTTTTTTTCTCCCCCATCTGAACAATTTAAATTACTTAGTTCATTGTCAAAGAAAAGTCAAGGAACTGCCTGACCTGCCTTAGACTTGGTCTTTAGAAAGAAATAAAAACTATGGTTTTAGAACAGGAGGACATTCAAAGATAAAGAGAGATCATTTTGAATAGTATGGCCACCTGTGGCATGTCCAGAGATTTGGTAAGAGCTAAATGGAAAAGTGGGCAAAGAAAGCAAGCCCAGGGAATGGTTGTCTTTCCAGTGGGCTGAGAACAGTGTGATCTGCTCCAGCATCTGCAAAGTAGCTTATAAAAATCAGAAGAGGTTTCATTGGTTACCCATTTTACTCTTATTTCCTTACATCGAAGAATATGATACATAAAATAAAATATTCAGATCTTAAGGATACAATTCAATGAATTTTTAAACATGTAAAAATACTATTGTTCTGTTTTCTTAGCCTCCAGCCCCAACCACTCCAATTTATTCTGTTACCACCAGAAGTATCTTATAAAATACAGATTTGACCAAACAATACCATCACCTGTTAAACCACCTGCCATGGCAGTGATTGACTATTTAATGTGTCAGTTACTACCCTAGCTCTTTAATTCATTATCTCCTTTAAGATTATATAATACAGGGGGATACCAGGATAGCTCAGTGGGTTGAGCGCTCACCTCGCAGCCCCAGGGTCTGAGGATCGAGTCCTAGACCCGGCCTGTGTGGACCCATATGCTGAACCGGGGCAAGTTTCCCATGTGGGAGGCCCCTGGTTCGGCTCCCGCCTGGGGCATGCCTCCCATACGGGAGGCCCCTATCCTGGTCTTTGCCCTGTGTGGCCCAAGCCCACCTGTGTGGAATGAAACTATGTTGAAAACTAATGATGTACAACTATGGAGACTGCTCTGGGCCCTCCCCCTTCTCTCTGTCTCCTATCTCTGTCAAAAACAATAAACCTTTAAAAAACAAAATCCAGAAATTAACATTGCTACACTACTAATTATATGCAGTCTCATTCAAGTTTGGCCAATTGTTCAGTAAGTCCTTTATAGCAAAAGCATCCAAAATTCAGAATCAGGTATTACAGTTGGTTGTCATATCTTTAGTCTCCTAGATACAGGAACATGTGGTCAGCCTTTTCCTGATCTTCTGGGCTTGACATTATTTTGCAGAATGACACTCAGTTTGGATTTAATTGAAGTTTTTGCATGATTAAATTTAAGTTTACTATGAATCTTTGACAAAAACACAATCTGATGCCGAATTCTTCACTTGGCATCCTACCAGGTGATGCATTGTTTAAACGGGTCCCATTAAACACTTTGATCTTTTGATCAAGGTAGTGTCCGCCAGGCATTGTAAAATCATTCTTCCCATTTTGTAATTGATAAATATTCTGTACTTTAAAAGTTTGAAAATATCCTATTTCTCTTAAAACTTCCCATTTACTCAGTCATTTAGATCAGTATGGATTGTGATTCTCATGTTATTCACTGGGTTATTTATGTTGGTGCTCAAATTGTCTCCAGTTTGGCAACTAGGAGCCTATTCGTATTGGCGTCTGTGTCCTTTTGACAGGTCTATTCTTTGAACACCTCTGTTTATGGTACATTCTGTGCCAGCCACCCATGTCACAACCTTGGAGGTGTTTTCCTTGTGTTCTCTTTGGACTGATGCTGCATCACTACTTTGTGCTCAGGCATGGGGCAGAGCTGAGGACCAGGTTTCTCTTCTGTCCACTCTGTCGGCGCCATTTTCATCTTTGTACCACAGACTTGTGGCTCACTCATGGCCCTTCCCTTCTCTCCTTGCTGGTTCCTGCCACTCACACACAGAAGCGGACCCTGAACAGATCCTTCTCTTGCTGAAGCAATAGGAAAGACAGTGTCTCTCTCCCTCCCTCTCGCCTCCCCCCTCCCCTTCCCTCCCTCCCCTCTCTGTTAGACTGTGGAAGTTGAGAAGTGCAGAGGGGAAGAATTTATTTTTATTAACACTCTTAAGTATTGTTTGAATTTTTAGATAATAACCAATCATTTTTGTAAATTAAAAGAAAGAAAAAGAACACTTTGGTGGAAAGTATAGTATACACTGCTGTGTTCTGTTTTTCTGTTTAAAATGAACTTTCCCCAGATCACTAGCTTGAAAGACCGAAATTATGGGTTCCACTGTCAGTTCTGTCATTAACCAGTTTAGATGCAACAATATATTATGCAAGAGGAACCATTATTTGATTGCTTTTTAAATTGTCCAAATCATTTTAAAAGATTTATAAATTACAAAACAAATATATCATATATAGAAGTTATATATCATAATATAATGAACCTCCATGAACCTGCTGTTCAGTACAAAACCTTAGCCTTAACAATAAACTATGTGCTCCTCCTTATCCCATCCATGTAAGTATTAGCTCGAGTTTTAATATCCTCTCACTTAAAAAAAAAAAGTTTTACTTAAGCCTAAGCAACACATTGTTTTGGGGCTTATAGATATGATATACAGTATGAGTGTTCTGGGATTTGCTTTTCACTCAAAATTATACTCCTAAGATTCATCCATATGTGGAGCTATAGTTCACTGATTTTTACTGCAGTATGTTATTTCATTGAATAAACAGAATATAGCAAAATTTATGTATTTCCTATCATTGGATTTGGGGGATACTTCTCATTGTTTCTGTATTGCAGAAAGCACTGCTCTAACCATTCCAGTACATGTACAAGTTTCTGCAGGGTGTACGAGAGCTGTCCAGAAAGAAGTCCTGCCATTATCAATATAACAAGAACAGTTATATGACTGGATACTTTCTGGACAGCCCTAGCATGTCTAAGAGTGAAATTTTAGATCACAGGGTATGTCAATGCGTGACTTTACAAGAAACTGCCAAATTGGTTTTGAAAGTGAGCTATGAATTCATACATACATCATAGTATACACTGAGCGTTCACCTTGACCCACATTCTCACCATTGGCTTTGTTAGATTTTTAACCTAAGGGATATAAAATACTATCTCAATGTGCTGTGAATTAGCATTTCATTCACTACTAAGGAGGTTGAGTACTTTATATGCAGTTTGGTCACATGTATTTTTCTTCTGTAAAGTACCTGTCTGTAGTTGCTTACCCACAGTGCCTCCTACCTACACTGTAGGCTCTCCAAAAATCAATGAATCCTCATATAGCAAAATATGACTTAGGAGATGGACTTGTTAATTTAAGAAAGATGTTTAAACACAGGTCCTGCTTCCCTTACATTGTAGTTTAATTCTTATTATGAAACCAGTTTAGTATAACTGATTGATAACTAAACTGATTCTTTTACATAATTAATTTTATTCTAAGAAGTGTTCAAATAATTATTTTACAGATAATTTGCATAAGGCATTAGTTATCTTTGGAAAAGCAGTTTTAATGGCAATAGAGTTCTAAACTTTCTTCTAGTGGATGACTAATGCAAACAGCGTTGTTTTCAAAATATTAAGCATTTTCCAGAAAAATATGAAATATTAGATCTGTCTAAATCTAACAAATTAGCAGTATTTTCTTCTACCAGAAAATGGTTACTATAAGTAAATACTATAAACATACATCCACAAAACTAAGTACAATTATAAACAGCTATCCTGTCAATCTTGTATACTAACATTTACTATGAACAGATATAGCCTATGAAGCACCAAATTATGAAAAAAGAAAACTTAATATTGAGATTATGTCTACTCATTACCTTAATTTTTATAAAATTTTTTGATGTCTTCCCAAATTAGAAAATGGTTACTATAGTTTTAGCTGATATGTGTTCCATAGAAGCATGATTTTAAAACCAGCTTTTGAAAAGGAGTACGGATAAGAAATCATTGGAAGAAAAATAAATAAATAAATAATATATATATATATATATATATATATATATATATATATATATATATATATATATATATATATATATATATATATATATAAGAATTTTACGTCTGCAAGTCTTCTCTAGCATTTTTGAGGAAGCCATGGTGTGAAATATATCTCCATTCAAAAAGGAATTTACCGGTTAGCTTTTGAGTGAATCAGCTGACCTGCGCCATCTATTGGTGTCCTCATGGGCAATCTTTGGCCCTGAGATCCTCATTTTGTTAGCCCATACTATCAGACCTGCATCGTGGTCTGAGGCTCTCCCAGCCCAATACTGTTTCCTCCCCAATTATCTCTAAATTTTGTTCTAGTTAGCCGCCAGCAAACCTTTTGCCCTACAGTAGTGTCTCAGCTTCTGCTTCCCAGAATACCCACCCACTCAACTGATGCTTTTCTGTAGCAAGGGCTTTCATTAAAACACTAGGTGACAGCATTTGTTTTTACTGACGTATAGGACGGCTTTCCGGAAAGTATCCAGCCATGGAATACAAAAAATGCAGGTACTTAGATGGCTGGATTTTTTTTCTGGACAGCCCTTGTATAGCACGTGGAGGGTCAAAGTCTACTACAGGAAAAAGCTATTGGTCGATCTTTTAATAGAACCTTGCGTTGACAGGGATTGAATTTAGAAGAACATAAAAGCATTCCTATCATACAGGACCTTGAATTTGGAAAATGTTATCGATATTGTGAAAATGCTTTACGTTCTTAAACTTACCTTTGGTTGTAATCAATGTAGAAAACTTCATGACATCATTAGTTTATAATACTGATATTAATGGCCATCATTTATTGAGTACTTACTATATAGCAGGATTATGTGCTAAGCACTTTACATACATATTCCATTTAGTTCTAGAGGATGTAGACTAAATGATATTAATTCATGAAATTAGTTAAATGCTCTTAAGAATTTTCAGCTTTTGCCAGGAAATACATTAGTACTGGATCTGGAAATTGCTATCCTGGTTATGTAATGAATGTATTCATTCAAATGTTAATGTATAAAGGTGGTTCTTGGAAACAGAGATGTTATGATTGTTACCTTACACTCGAAGAGCATGTATCAGGCATAATTATGAACTTTCCAACTACATTACTTAGAAAAAGACTTTCTCCACGTGAAAAAGTATCAGTTTTAAACTGTGGCTTGGAAAATTATGATACACTAAATCTGTTTAAGATACCATTTCCATCCATGTATTTCTTTTAAAACCGACTCCTTCAGAAAATTAAATATGAAAAGCTTTAGTCTCAGCTAGGAGAGTATCAGGGATGGAAAAAGTTGCCTGAGAAAGGAATCAGCACAATCAGATCCCAAAGTATATCCCTGGCTATTTTGAATGGAATTGTACTTCACTCATTAGATGCTTTTCCTATGTCCATTGACACTACCATGTTTTTTCTTCGTTAGCCTATTTGTACGGTAGATTACATTCACTGATACTTTAATGTTAAACCAGCCTTGCATATACGAAATAGATTCCACTTGGTCATAGTATATACTTTTTATAATTGTTGGATTCATTTTGTCAGTATTTTGTCAAGATCGTGGCATCTAAATTCTTGAGAAAGATTATTCTGTTTCTTTTTTTGTACTATCTTTGGTTTTGGTATCAGAGTAATACTGGCCTTATAAAGTGAGTTGGGAAGTGCTCCCTCCTCTTCTATTTTTTTCTGGAAGAGATTATGTAAAACTGACATTAATTTCTTTCAGTGTTTGGTAGAATTCTCCAGAAAAACCACTTGGGCCTGGGGAATTTTTTGGACGCTTTTAAATTACTAATTTGATTTAACTGTTAAAGAACTATGCAGATTAGCCTAGTTCATTCTGGTTGTGTTAGGATTTTGTGGTTTTCCTCCTGGCTGTTCTAAAGGGAAAGAGTAAGACATTCAAAGAGAGGGTCACGTGTAATATGAAGAGCTTACTAGTAACTTGAGTTTCCAAAGTCTTTTATATGTAAGATTGAACTACAGACTTGTTAATCACAAATCTAAACCACTGATGAGTGCAATGTTGAGGGATTTTTCCTTCTACCTCAAATCTGATTTTACTGGTTTAATTTTTCAGATTGTAAGTAAATGATTCATTTTTTATGCTACCAAGACCCCAAGATCCTAACAAGTATCTTGTTTGAAATCAAACATGGTGTTTCAAGAAACCTCCATTTGCTGTTGAAATCATATTTTAGATATGTTTGCTATTTTTATAGCTGTATTTGCTCAGGGATAATAAGGAAGACAAAAATTAAGTATTTCAAATAGAGATTTAGTGCAGGGCACTGATTATACAGACACTAGAAAACTGAAAGAGCAAAAAGGCGATTGTGAGGTAACTCGAAGATTAATAATTACAAGAATAACTTCTCAGTCCCATGTAAGCCTGCAGAACAAAAAGGGAAGACATGATGTTACAAAACCTAGGGGCTTGAATTTCCAAGGAGGGGGTATGACAGGTGCTCAAGGATCAGTGGGGTCTCAGGGGCTGGGCTGCCTACACACACTGGACACCTGTTTGTCTATCACGTGATAACTACAGAACAAGGGGGACAACTGATCAGTGACACAGTAACCCATTTCAGAGAAGACAAATCTAGAGCCACTGTTGAACAGACATAAACCTAAAATATATGACAGAATTCACAGCAAAGATCAAGCTTGTCCAGCCTGAGGCCTGTGGGCCACATACAGACAGCCCAGAATGGCTTTGAATGCAGCCCAACACAGATTCGTGAACTTTCCCAAAACATGGGTTTTGAGTGTTGTTTTCTTTAAGCTCATCAGTTATTAGTGTTAGTGCATTTTATGTCCAAAAGGTTGGACACCACTGATACAGGTAGACAAGATACAATTCAGCTGGAAAGTCACAAATTGAAAGCGAATGAATGCCTGTGGCAGGCAACTCATGCTCATCAAGAAACTACAGATTTAGCACAGGGCCTAGTATATTTGTATAATGGAGAATTCAGATTACTTTTGGAATATTGCAAACATGAACAGGATAATCATGCCATCCGATGGTAATGAGTGTTTCAGAAACTGCACATACCCACTTTATAAACCCAGGAAGGTCTTTTTACTTTGAGTTGTTTGAGAATTTCTTTCGTGTGGTCTTTATTTTATAGAGCACAGTGGATAGCTTAGTGCCTACAGAAATAATACTGCCATATGCAGTAAATCAAATTCATTTCACTTAAAACGTTTCTGAGAAACGTTAAAGAGAAAAATAATTTTCTTCATAGAAAATAGAAGTTCAGATTGTGTTTAATACGATACTTAACAGGAAAAAGGACAACTGCTTACACTGAAGAGTAGTAAAAGCTATCTTTTACCTTGTTCAAGATACTTGACGTAAGTACCACAATGTTCCCCTTTGAAGAAAAACCAGAGAATCTTCTATTTGATTATGTTGTTTTCACTTCAGAATAACTCCTGGAAGCTCTGAGTGTATGGTCATAGCATTACACAGACCACCACTGTAACTTTCTCTTTGAATTGAAATCAAGTGCCTGCTATATGCTGATTGGATATGAAAAGTGCATTTAGTGTGAGATCTCAAAAATATCCATTAACTTTATCCCTTTATGAAACAGAGGTTAAAGGCATGAAAACTTAGTTCTCCCTATTATAAGTCACCATAACGGTCCATGATTTGGAATTGAAGTCAAACATGCAGTTTTTTCATTATAGCAATTAAAAATGATACAATTTAATGTGGTTTATGAAAATGTCCCATTATCTATGGGCCTCAAAACTGTCTAAAAATGGAATACAAAGTTGCTCTTAAAAGAGAAATTTAATTTCATGACCTAAAAAGCCAAGTACGGTGCTTATCTGTCTGTCTTTTAAGTCTCAGTGTTTGAATCCCATAATGGAGGACATCCAAGTATAAAACCACTGCAAGAATATTGTGGCTTTCTGGATTTGAGTTAAACTTAAAAATGGCCTGGCCTTATAGACTCTTTCCTAAAGACATTTTCTACCACTTTAAATTTTTATAAACAGATGTCAACATTTCAACTCAAAACTATGAAATACCTGACAATAGTCCATGTGACAACTACAGGGAAGTACACTTCTAAACTTCCAGGAAAAAAACTCCTAAGACGACACTCAAATGGAGGTTTCTCTGGTTTCTCTTACTAGAAGGAAAATTTTATTTTTGCTCAAAAATCTCTAATTTAACCAAGTAAAGGACAGCTGTCACTATTCCTGGATACAGATAACAGCTTTTCCAAGAAAAACAGACTATAAAGTTTTGTACCCAAAACTGCCATCTTGTCTTTTGCTGTTAAAAGGCCTGTTTAGTGATCGTGAAAGAAATACAAAAATAGAAAAGAGGGAGATGTTTAATATTTTTTTAAAGATTTATTGTTTGATACAAGGTATGAGAGAAGGGAAGGCCCAGAGCAGTCTCCATAGTTGTATGTCATTAGTTGTTTAAGTTTCACTCCACACAGGTGGATGTGGGCGCCCCCCCCCCCATGGGAGACGAGAACCCTTGTCAACATCTGGCAGTTACCAGTCGCGCCACAGTTCAGCATGTAGGTTTGCACAGGCTGGTCTGGGACTCATTCCAAGACCTCACAGTTGCAAGGCAAGAGCTAAACCTGTTGAGCTATCACAGGATCTCAGATGTCTAATTCTTTCCAAACATGTACACAGAACAAAAGGTGCAAGTTTGAAAATGCCAAAACTAAGCAAAACGGTGGTACCTACTTTGACACAAAATTCTTCATAATGTACTAATTAAAGTATATATTTTTTTCTAAGTGCATTGGGCTACACTGTAAGAAAGTTAAGTACTGGGCCAGAAGTTAAGTCATTTATGACAAGTTCCTCTGGCTAAAGTCATGTCTGCAAATGAGTTAACTCAATCCTGATTCCTCATCTATTAAGACTTCACATTTGTCATAGCAAGTGAAGACATAAATTGAATTGGTGGACTGATATTTGGGTTCCTCTCTGATTAGCCACAGAGGAGCCATAACACTAAGAGTTTGTATCCCCAGTTCTTGACCCATGTTCTGTGATAGAACTTGTTGGCTTTAACAAATGGAGACTGTGGTCCTATCCCATCAATCAGGAATACAACAAGAATCTATCTTTGACCTGAGACGTTTAGGTATGACTTTCAACTGGTACAAGCAGAGGGGTAATGCCGGCCCAATTAAGATCTTTTCTACAATTACTTATATTGTGAAGTTATTCAAAGAGCACTTAAATACCGTATTTTCCGGCGTATAAGACGACCCCCTAATTTTACAGTTAAAACATAGGTTTAGGCCTATATTCGCTGTATAAGACTACAACCTCGGAAGTGGGGGGTAGTCTTATACAGCGAATATAGGCCTAAACCTATGTTTTAACTTTAAAAATAGGGGGTCGTCTTATACGCCCGGTCGTCTTATACGCCCGGTCGTCTTATACGCCAGAAAATACGGTACCACCTTTCAAAATTCACACAACAGATCTTCATTTATTTAGGAAGTCATCTGTGGATGTTTGGATAATGAAAATCTAGGATAACTCAAACCATACAAAATTTCCCTCTGGCTTTCTCCATTAGAATATACACACAGGAAATCTAAGTTCCAAATACTTCCTCTACTGAAGATAGTACAAGAGTTAGTACAAGCTACCTAGCTACAAACTACTGAATGTTTACAGAACATTGACCCTAGATGATGACTTCTTATTTAAGACAATCCTATTTTCAAAACCTACATGGACTGAATATAATTTTCAAAATAAGAGTCGTTGGAAAAGCCGGGACGGCTCAGCGGGTTAAGCGCTCGCTTTGCAGCCCCGAGGACTGAGGATCGAATCCCGGCTCCGGCCCAGGCGGACCCACATGCTGAACTGGGGAGTTCCCACAGTTCAGTTTTCTCTCTGTCTCTGCCTCTGTATCTCTCTCTCTTCCTGTCAAAAATAAAATAAAATAAAGATTAAAAAAAAAAAAAGTCGATCCATGTTTTCAGTTTATTGCCAATTACAAAACATTTTATGAAGTAATATGGCATACTTCCACCTCAATGACTTCATGTGAAAACTTCACAGAGCAAGAAAGTGATCGCTACTGAGCATGAAGGTATCTAAAGTCAGCCACTATTTTAGGTATGGGGCAGAAGATTATTGCGATTCTTCCTAAAAAGTGTTGGCACATTCATTAAATACCTAGGTTATAGAAATCACTTAGTATCAATTCTTACCCTTCAGTATATTTTTATATCTACATGGCATCACATTAAATGCTGGTAGACAAAATAGTATAAAAATCTAATAACTTTTCAAGTGGCACAATGATTTCAAACCAATTAGGAAAAAACTTGCCCCGGAATATTTTTGTATGTAATTTTCTGTCCATTATCACAATAACGAAGTAAAGAGCTAGTATTATACCTAAAAAGAAGCTAAAGGAAGACTTCACTTTTCCTATAAAAACACCATTTCTTAGCTCAAAAATAGAGGGAAAAGATTCATTTTTTTCGGGGGGGGGACTGTTTCATAAGTAAAAACATCAAGTTTATGTCAGTTATACAAATGTCTCATTTAGAAAACAAAGTAGATACTTCTGAGTCAAAGGACTCTAAAATATTTTATCGTTACAAGAAAAGTGTAATCTAAAGCTTAAAATACAATAACACGTTGAACTAATAAAAATCATCTATTAGCATATCCTTGTTGTTTTGCAAAATATATAACTAAGGAACAATAGGTTAAGTAAAAGATCTCTTCCAACACTTGGTCAGATCAGGTTAAGATGGTCAGATCAGGTAAGAAGCCTTGGACAAACGACATACCTGGGGTCCTCAGCAGCATCATCTCCCAAATCATCATTCTGGAGTAACTGTCCTTTAATATCCCTGCCCAATTTACAAATTTATACAGAATTGTTTAGTTTATATAATCCTTTTGAGAATGAGCTGTTTCAACTCAATGTCTTTTCTAGATAAAGTTTCCCCATATAAGTAGTAAAGCTGTTCTTTAAACATTTAAAATCTTACTTTAAAATTTACTGACAATGTACTTCCTTGTCACCTTAAAGATGAGGTATGACTAACAACACAGTCTCCTAACTTCACGGCCTCCCAGATTGAGTGGCTGACAGAGTAACCAGCAGATAATAGCTTGGGCCTTGGTTCCAATTCTGTGCAACTTTGGGCTATGCTGTGAGTCTCAGCACAAGGACAATACAACCTGTTCTGCATGTTTTAAGCCCAAGGGAGTTACTGTAACATGCTAAAGTATGTGTAGATTACAAATTACCATACAAATGCAAAGGATTGTTATGATAAGCCCAACTGACTTTTTCTAGATATTTCTTATAAAATGTATGTGCTTTGTCAAGACTTGTGCATTTACGGCTCTGATCCTTCGGTTATCTGACTAGTTTTTCAGTAGTCATTTTATCTCTTGCTGCTAACTGCACCAGGCTTGAGATTTGGTTTGCCACCCCAGAGTCTAGTAGCCTGACCTTTCGATAGGTGAAAACCAAAATCTAAAAGATTTGTTAATTTAGTAAATGTGGTGTCATTATTACTCACTTTAAAAGAATGGTTCCCTGACTAGGCGATTCATCACACTCACCTAGGAAGCTTTTTAAAAGATTCCTGGGCTCCAGCTATGGAGTCTAAATAATTCAACATGTCTGGATTAGGGCTCAGAAAAGTTGTTTCTCAAAAACTCCTGTAGATAATCTCAATAATTGATAGTTCAGTTTTTGGGGTTCACTGCTTTGCCCTCAATTTCTTCTCTGGAATGTTAGCAGTTGTAGTTTCAGTATAAAACTTTACCCTTGCATTAATCACAAGCACATTCAAAGGTGACTGCCCATGATCTTGGCTTAGATCCACAGGAAACTAGTTGTTACAATCTTTCACAATAAAATTTTAAAATGATAAATCAACTTAAGAGCCAGGACAATGCATGTAGATGCTGAAAGCTGGCTGGTTCTGTACTCACAGAATAAGAGTTTCTGTTTTACCTAGGGTTAGTCACTGGTCAGCATGGCGAGCATCTTATTACAGTTGCCACTATTAAATAAAGGATAGCAGAACTCCTCTGAAAACAGAAAGTTGGCTAAATAATCAGTATTACTAAAAAAATGTTTCCAGTAGACTTAAAAGTATTTTAAAAAACCACACAGCTTCCTATAGATACCCAAAGACTTCCACCCTTCTGAAGTCTACTAGAGAGGAAAGCTGACTCAAACTACAGTTGTTTAAAATTATGTTCAATTAACAGTGAAAATGTAAGTGTCAAATAGATACAATTTCATCCTTTAGGAGATTTAAGAGGCATAAATGCCTATTATTCTACCCAAACAGTTAAATGTGAAAAGGACATGTTAAGTATTTGGTATAAAGTACTTCTGAACACCGTCCCTTCCAAATTTAGTACAAAAGCCACATTTGGCTTTCCCAGGTGTCCCAAGTGTATCTAGGCACTGCGGAACGTCGTCATGTCTTTTGGTTCTCTGCTGGGGACACACCAGTCATCAGCCTCGTGGTTGGTGTTGTAATGCTTCCAGGCAGCTTTGTTATACACTGGGAGTCTTTCTATTGATTCTGTTGATAGAGCCTGAAAGAAAAGCAGAACCTAAGTCTGGCACGTGTTTAGAATCCACGACTTGAGAAACTATGCAGTGGTAAAAAGGTCACTACAAATTAAACAACACTTTCATTGGCTTGGTATTTTATTACTCATAGCACCGTATCCGTACATTGCAAAACTACATATTTGAAGAGTGCCACTAAGTGTATAGTACTGCCTGGCATGCATATGGATTGAGTTCGTTGCTTGAATTCTCCACCCAGCCTGGAAGCCACTGGACTGAAATTTTACACAGGTGCAATAGGAGCTTCTTATAAAACATAACCCAGAACAGAAATTGGTTAACTGAAGTCAAGTTACTATAAAAAGTCAGGTAACTATAAAAGCATAAAAAGTGGTCAACTGAAAAAGGTGTAACTATAAAAAGCATATATATTAAGGTATGAACCTTCATATACACATAAATGGTACAATCATTTAGTGAACTCTATTTTAACTATTAGAAAAGAATTTTTTTCAGTATAGTCACTGTACTTGTAAAAATTCAACATGTTACTATCAATAAATAGAAAACTATGTCTAAGGCATCTCAGCCGCTTTTGCATGAACTATTCTTGGCCCTGGGTTTGATCCTGTGTCTTTTCCTCCTGCCATTAAAGTCACCAATTTCAGTTACAGCATATGTGTGATTTCTATATCATACATAATCTAACGTTTCTAACAATTCATTAGTCTATTTCAATTTCCTGTATATCACTGGAACCTGTTCCTTACTATCTTCAAGTTGGAATATTTCAGTAGAACTTCATCCTTAAGGATACAGGCAATCTCCAAGGAGTAGCAAATACTGAACTGTATATAAATTTCGTTGTGCTAATGCTAAGGAAGGTCTTTGATGTTGATGATTTTAATGATCCTATACGACTTCCTGTCATCTGTTTTTTCCAAAATGGAACTAAAAACTTTTCACCTATGTATTCTCTTTAAATATGCCAAAACTGCCAGTACCCTTTTAATTTATAGGTTGGGTCAGAGATGTTACATTTGGCAATAATATATTGCCTTCATGTTGTCCTTTTTAAGTTCCTTACAATCAGAATGGTTAATATATATATACATACATATATATATATATATATATATATACATACATATATATATATATACATACACACATATATATATATATATATATTATTTTTTTATCTTGAAAGAACTTTTTCAGATAAATTTATCTTTTCCAAGATGAAGTCTTCAGTGCCATCTAGTGGCCACAACAAGAAACTAGAGTCACTAATTAGATACCAACAGCCCACCGCTTAACCAATCTAGTGAATAAAAGATGGGGTTCACTGTGCTCCTTCCCTGTAAAATACATTTATTTCTGCATCATCACAAGGAACATTCCAGGCCAGTAGGCTCAGTGCTTGTGCTCCAACCATGTGAGCTATGGGCTTACCAAGAGTCACCTGTGCTTGTTCCCAAATTTGTTTATGCAATTACATCTGTCACAGTCAATATAAAGTTTAATCAAGGATCACTTAAAGTGCCAAAATAAAGGGGGGAGGGTTCTTCAAAACCTACGATGAATGTTTTGGAAAGACTTGTGAAGGAAAGTCACATAAAAATTGCTGTCAAATCAAGAGTTAGGAGACCATCTGTAAAGGACTGCATACAAATCAAAAAGGATTATGTACTTGGTTGTTTCCTTTAAAGAAACAAAACAAAAACCACTGTAAATACAATTTCTGCAAGAAAGACAGCTGAATCTTCAGAGTACAGATCCATAAAAAGGTGGATCAATGTCCATTGATGTGCTTAATGATAAATTTGTAAGATATAAAACTTTTTAATGATTTCCCCACTCTAACATTGACAACTTTTTTTCTATTAACAACTATAGTCCTGATCATTACAGATAAGAGCATTTCTTTCACAAAATCAATATCATTTGTCAAAATAGATAAAGTCCTACTATATTTTCCGGCGTATAGGACGACCAGGCGTATAGGACGACTGGGCGTATAAGACGACCCCCTAATTTTACAGTTAAAACATAGGTTTAGGCCTATATTCGCTGTATAAGACTATCACTGTATAAGACTACAGCCTCGGAAGTGGGGGGTAGTCTTATACAGCGAATACAGGCCTAAACCTATGTTTTAACTGTAAAATTAGGGGGTCGTCTTATACGCCGGAAAATACGGTATGTAAAAAGCCATATACTTCTATTTTAACACATGAGGTAGAGGGAAACTTCATTACAGTTAAATACTGGCATCTTTCAAGTCCCATTCTCTCAGAAAGACTAGAGTCACTACCTTAATGTAGATCACTGCATCTGTCCCGTAGCCCTCTAGGGAATACAGCTTTAGGTCTCCTTGGAAGTACTGTGCATAAAGACGGGAGATGGGCAATCCATAACCAAAACCAGCCTGTTGCATGAGAAAAATGAAAACTGTAGTCAGAAAGACACATACTGAATCTTTTCTAATGAAAATAAATGCAACTGAATACCCATGGACTATCAGAGCCTGCATCTAAGAGATCCCTAATACCTAAGTAAGTGTTCATAATGACCAAGCTGGAGACGAGCTGAGCACTACATTAGAGAACCCCACTCCAGTCATTCAAAGTCCTTGTTCTTCTTTTTCTATAAATGATTTATGGCAGTCTGAAATAAGCATGTTGCTTTTCTTCACTAGCCTGCTCTCAAGAATCCTAATACTCTTTGGGCCAATATATAAAACATGTTGTCTTAGAAGAGTAGAAAAGCCTTACTGTAGCCTAAAGATGTACCTCATGACTTTATACCATGAATTTCCAGCCTGTGTTCTGAATCTGGAGATCCATAATAGGTCTACCACTTGCTCAGTTGTCACTGTCAGGTCACTTCCCTGCTTAAAAATCTTTAAAGCACCACCCCCCACTCCCAACCCATTGTCTTGAGATAAAAATCCAAGCCTCTAAAAAGAGCTGTCAAGAAGATCTGATAAGATTGTATCTCTGCCTCCCACTTTTTGGTCCACTCAAACTAAATCTCCTGCTCTTGCGTTCCTCAAACATACCATGCTATTTTTCACTTCTGAGTCTTTATTCATCCTGCTCCCAGTATTGGAAATGGCCTTCTTTACCTGGACAAATCCTACCAGTTCTTTAATACAAAACAAAACATTTAGATAAGTGAAAAAAATGGTCTTTATCACCAAGTCAGACAGAAGTTCAATGACACTGCATATAACACTTCAGTTAAGAGCTTAATGTGGATTCATGAATCAGAGTGCTATTAAATCCAGCCTCCAGCTTTACCTACCTCCACCATCTATTACCTGATTTTTCCAGTTTCTGTTCGCTCCTTCAAATCAACTACCCGTTCTCCGCATTTCTCCTTACCCTGGGAGGCTCACCTACATGGATGGTGTCAGTGGTTTCCTGTGCCCACTGCTTCCAGTGGGTCTGGCCAATGGGGAACCCAGTAGGAGCTCAAAGGGAGTGAAATCACTCCTCTGCTTCCTTCCTGTAGAGCAGGGGTCTCCAAACTTTTCAGCCGCGAGCCGCATTAACTATCAAACAGCAGTTTGGGGGCCGACTACACACTCGAGGTCCAAATAAAAAAGAATCAAAACATAGATGTTGTCTTTAATTATTTATTTAATATTATTTTATTCAGATAAAAAGGTCTCCACGGGCCGGATGAGAGGGCCTCGCGGGCCGAATGTGGCCCGCGGGCCGTAGTTTGGAGACCCCTGCTGTAGAGATTGCTTCCCTTGGGCAGGCTGGGCTGATAGTGAGCAGCGGCTTCTGCGACCTTCCCTTCCAAGTTCTGCTTCTTTCTCCTTTTCCCTTTGATTCTGGGTGGTGACAGCTCTACAATTGCTAGTCCAGGATTCCTGTATTATCCCTATGCATAGCTCTGCAATCTTTCTCTTTGCAAAGAAGCCTTCCTTAATTATCATAATTTGAATGAGCTATCCCTTTTCTGTTAGGACCCTGATATGTTAGTTCTAGATATGGACCCAAGAAAACTACACAAGCAGGTGGCTCAGGGCCCCACAGTGCCTGACCTACTTTTTACTGCCTCTCCTTCAGTCACACCTATAGATTTGTGGGGCTTCTCCTAGTAGTTCACAGAGAAGAAAAACGGCATGAGCCAGTCCACTGATAGACTACACTGCATGCCAACACCAGTCAGAAGGGGTCTGCCTTTCCACTGCAAGCTTTCTCAGGGGCACGAGTGAAAATTAAGCCCTACCAGTGGGCAAACCTTGAGGTAGAACACCCACGTAGACTCACAAGCAGTGGCAAAAAGGCTATCTAGCTGGCTGGTCAAGCCTTAGAATAAAGCTGGAGAGCTTAGCCCAAGACAACTTTGAATGCAGCCCCTCACAAATGTTTAAAATTTCTTAAAACATTATGGGATTTGTTTTTTTCTTTTAGTTCATCAGCAATCACTAGTGTTAGTGTATTTTAGGTGGCCCAAGACAATTCTTCCAATGTGGCCCAGGGAAGCCAAAATGTTGGACACTCCTGTACAGTATTTTGTTTACTAAAAAAGCAGCATGTCCCATCTCACCCCTTACTTCTTAGGATTAGAATCTCAGAAGATGCTCATATTTATTATCTGACCATGTCTGCTCCTTGGCACATGGATGCCTACCCTGGGAACCACAGATCTCAATTTGAGAAGCACAATACTAGAGCATTTTAAGTTCGGTAAGACATGAACTCCACTACAGTTGTAGCTACAGAATTTGTGCCGTCTAACGGGTAAAACTTTAGAATGAAGTTCTTTTAGTAACTTCCTAGAAGGAGTCTAAAATAGATCCATTTTATACTGTTTCATCATGTTACAGCAAAACTCCAGTGTTCAGGCCTACAGGTATACAGTTGCAAAGCCTAGAAGAATAGTTCTTTCATAATGAGAGGGCAGAGATTTGGCAAGGCACTTTTCTGGAGTTTGGAGGACAAGAACAGTCAATTCAAAGTAACTAAAATCAATAAAAAATACCAGCAAAACAATTATAATTTGAGCCCTTTCCAGGCTGGTGATTAAACTAGTCTTATTTCTGAGTCTACAATGTGAGAATTTTCTTTTCTTTTTTTTTTTTAATATATTTTTATTTATTTATTTTTGACAGAGAGAGAGAGAGAGAGAGAGAGAGAGAGAGAGAGAGAGAGAGGAAGAGAGAGAGAGAGAGAGAGAGAGAGAGAGAGAGAGAGAACTGAACTGGGGGAGCTCCCAGTTCAGCATATGGGTCTCCACAGGCTGGGGCCGGGACTCAATCCTCGGTCCCCGGGGCTGCAAAGTGAGCGCCTAACCCACGGAGCCATCCCAGCTTCCCCAGAATTTTCTAATTACAAGTATTTGAGGGGGAAAAAAATCAACACTGACAATTAAATCAGTGAGGACCAAATACCAATAAAACTACCAATTTAGTCTTCACATTAGAAATAGTGTATCAATGATTAAAGAAATTATGGTATATTCATAAATGGAGTATTATTCTGCCATAAAAAGATGAAATCTTACCATTTGCAACATGGATAGACCTACAGAATATTAGAGTAAGTGAAATAAGTCAGACTTAGAAAAGACAAATACCATATGACCTCATTTATATGTGGAATCTAAAAAACAGAATAAAAAAAACCAGAAATGGACTCATATACAGAGAACAAACTGATGGTTGCAAGTTGGGAGGGGTTTGGGGTGATGAGAAAGGTAAAGGGATTAGGAAGTACACGTTAGTAGTCACAAAATAGTCACAGGAATGTGAACTACAGTATGGAGAATATAGTCGATAATGTAAAAACTAGGTGTCAGATGGGTACTAGACTTAATTGGGGGATCACTTCATATATAAATGCCTAACCACTGTGCTATATATACACATGAAACTAATGTAATACTTAATGTCAACTACAAATATAATACATAATTAAGATATGTAATAGAATGTTAAGTAGAGAATAGGGAACATAGTCAAAGGTACTGTATTAGCCATGTACGATGTCAGATGGGTAGCAGACTCGTTGGGGTTATCATTTTCAGGTGTATAAATATCTAATTTGTTGTTTTGTACACCTGAAACTAATACATGAAAAAAAAAACCAAAAACCTAAATAGTGCATCTAACATGGTTCACCACATGTAAACTACTGACCTATCACTCTCAAGTTTGGCAATGAAACCTCTAAATCAACACCGTTTTGTGCTCTTCAATCAAAAGAAAAAAATAAAATAACCAAAAGCTATTTAAATTTAGAGAAAAGTGCCTTTTTCTGACAGCTTCCCTGCTTCCTTGTGGTGCATCCTATAAAATGGCTTAATGGATTTATTTTTAGGTAACTCACAAAAACACACTTGCTTATTTCTTGATCACATACTTGTACATACCAGGGGCACTGCTCGAGATGTCTCGACACGAGGCCGGGGTGCAGTTGAGTACATGTAGTTGAAGAGTCTGTCAATTTTCCTCAAAGGAACACCACCTCCTCGGTCACTCATCTAAGGTGAGAAAGATTCGTGCACTGTGACCAAGTGCCATACACAGCAAACCACGTACCAATGCACACTCAGTGCACAGTTTAACTGCAGGCTGGCGAGGACGGCTTTTCAAAATGAATACCACTCAATCCAAGTTGCAAATGTGAACATTTCTCTCACTGCTGGATTTAACACAACTCCTCTAGTGTAAAAATTCTAATAAACTCCCCCAACATAATACAAATTCAATGCTGTGGCTACATGTATCTTTACTGAAGTTGTTATCAAAAGTGCATAGGGGGGAAGCTGGGATGGCTCAGAGGGTTAAAGCACTTGCTTTGCAGCCCCAGAGCCCGAGGATCGAATCCCGGCCCTGGCCCATGTGGACCCATACGCTGAACTGGCGTGTGCCCCCAATTCAGTTCTTGCCAGGGCCTATGCAGGAGGCTCCTGGCCCAGTTCCTGCCCTGTGCAGCCCCGCGCCCACCTGTGGAGTGAAACTATATGGAAATCTAATGATGTACAACTATGGAGACTGCTCTGGGCCCTCCCCCTTCTCTCTGTCTGTCCCTCTGTGTCAAAAAAACAATAAAAATAAATCTTAAAAAAAAAGTGCGTAGGACAGAATGAGGCATAAACTAAGCGTAACTGGGATGTAAGAATAAATTTGTTATTACTTTCTGGTGGGCAGTTTGGCAACCAGATGAAAAATGCATGAACCCTTTGCCCCAACAATGTTTATCCTAAAAAAACAAAAATCAGAAAAGTATGCAAAGAATGTATGAGAATATCCACCAGAGCACCATGGAGAATAGCAAGAACTAGATTACAACGTAAATAGGGTACTAAGTATACTAATGTACATTCTAAAACAGAATACCATTTAGCCATTAAATATTATGTAGAACTGTATGTACTGGCATGAGAGATGTTTACAAAATATTAAGAAACAAAAAGTTATGAAGAAACATTTATAATATTCTAATTTTGTAAAAATTATAAAACAGTCTAATGGTGTATAATTTCATTGTGTATGGAATTATGAGTGATTATGTTTTTTAGGGTTTTTAAGTTTCTGAATTTTTTCAAAATTTTATTATGGAAAATAAAACAGTGTAATTTTCAAGGAGGAATAAAACAATCACTTCCTTGTGTTTTAGTCTCCTCTACTAGTCCTTTCACAGCAATTTCCAGACAACTTTCTGTAAGTTTATAAGGTACACAGGTTTTTATTTTTATTTGTCATTTTCCAACTCAAATCACAGGGTAAACTGTCTTTAATTGTTTATTTCCAAATTGTCTTCATTTTGTTTCCCTTCACAGTTCACATGGAGTTATTTTCCTAGCTACTGTACACCTGATAATCTACCATAGCCATTCTTCTTTGTCACAAAACCTAAATTGATTCTCCTATCTACAATATTAATAGTTGTTATTTACAAACAAATCTGCTTTCAACACAGGTATTTAGATATGTAGAGAGATAAAAAATAGTACTGAGTGATACATATTAAATAGTCAACAGGCCTGATTGTTTATAGTTGAGGTTTTACAGTCTTTAAAAAATCTTTACAGTATGTATATACAGTAAGCCCTCACTTAATGTCATTGATAGGTTTTTGGAACTGTGGTGAAATGACATATAAGGACGCCAATTTTACCGTAAGCTAATTGATATAAGCAAAAAGTATCTCATGGCATCTCATCAATGGTATAACAAAATGGTGATGAATAAACAATGTTATTCAAGGATAAGTTGTATATTACTTTCATAATGGAAATTACATAAATTTTTTTTTTTAATTTTTTTTTTTTTTAACTCAACTGGGGGCCTCACCACATTCGAGAAGCACACCCCAGTTCAGCATGTGGGTCCACCTGGGCCAGAGCTGGGATTCGATCCTCGGGGCTTCAAAGCAAGCGCTTAATCTGCAGAGCCATCCCGGCTTTCCCAAGATATTTTAATGATAAAATACATATCTGCTTTGAAATACCATTTGAAGACTTGCCTCTGATATATCTACAATTAGATAACTGTAGTATATATTCAAGGACTCTATTAAGAACTTGTGTGTACAGCATTATGGACACACTCAATAGTTTGGTGTTTACCTGGAGAGGGGGGAGGAGGGGGGAGGAGGAGTAGTGGGGGGAGGTGGGAGTGGGCACCAGATATATGGTGGGGGGGGGAGAGCTGATTCTGGGTGGTGGGCACATAATGCGATGCATAAATGATGTGATGTGGACTTGTACATCTGGAAATGGGCTAATTGTTGCCAACCAATGTCACCCCATTAAATTTAACAATAAAAAAATTAATTAAAAAATAAATAAATAAATAGAACTTGTGTGTAGCATTATACTTGAAATTATTCATGGCCATGAATTCAAAGCCCTGTGAAGAGATTTACTTTAGTAAGATGAATAAAAAGCTCTGGGTATTTTCTGAGATCCATCAATCTGTTCATTATTCATCCTTTAATTTAATGCCCTGCTGCACATTTGCTGGTAACATAAGCATAAAGTGTGAGGGTTCTATGAATATTAACTAAGTGAACAACGTATTAGAATAGATATTAAGATAAAAAGGTAAAATTCAATTAAATATTTCTTGGTTTTCCTTAACCTTCTGGCCAAAGACTATAGCATCCATTAGGTATGAAACAAGAAGTGATTTCTAGCCATAGGCTGGTATGACTCTGAGAGGTGTCTTATTATTATAGGTGAAGGGAGTAAACTAAGCCACAGAAATATAATTAAAAACTGATTAAGGTACTGCCTTTGCAGCCCAAAACCCAATCAACTTAAACTAGCAGATTTTTTAAGGCTGATCAAAAGATTTTCCAAGACAGCTGTAAGAGATATTATACCAGAAGCTCTGAGTTCTTTGGGAAAAAGAGAGAGGGAATAATGGGAGTGACAGACATTTGGTCTGTATATGTTTAAAAAAAGAAGAATGGCACTCTGATGACAAATGTATTGAGAAAGAGATGTGAAAATTAAACAACAACAAAAAAATCTAGACTCAAGCCTATGCCAAGGAAAAGGAAAGAGATTATGAAAGAGATAAGTGGTGGGGAGTAATGTCAACAGAAGGCTGAGGAAGAGAAGTTTGCCAACTATTTTTAAAGTTTTCTCTTCTGTGCATGTAATTACCACTTCTCAATGTCATCTAAACCAGAGATGCCATTCCTAACTTCCTATTCTGCATATCACTGGGCTCCCTGGGCTGTTCACATGAATTTCAGGCCCAAGGGAAATGAACCACTGCTAACTTGATGACAGCTCAGAAGGCAAGAAATTTACTAACTCTGAATTCACCCAGAGCTCTTGAAATCTCTTACTCAACAGCTTTTTCAATGTCAACTTTATAAAACCACCAACAGTAAATGAACCAACACATTTACATTTAAAGGACATGTGGCTATAACATTTACCTTACTTACTGAATAGAGACCAAACACAAATTCTGAAAGAGCTGCTGGAGTTCTAAGACAGAAAGTAATAATTCTTTCACAGGATTTTCAACAGAGGAATAAAAGGTGAAAAATGTCAATAATTAGAAACTAAAAGAATGGGGAAAATACCCAGGACTTGACCTTGAAAGTCTAGGATAAGCGATACAGATGAAAGCTCCCCTGAGGAAAATTAAAACAAGCACTTAACACACAAAGATATAACAAGAACAGATGCAGTTATGTGACCTTGGATGTGATCAGGAAAAGCAGATCGCAGAGCCCCACATACAGGTAGAGCTTTTATAGGGACTTCTAGAACAGTTTGTTCAAGATCCTTGTGAGCCTTTTTTTCCCCACAGCTTTAGTGAAATATAATTCAAATATCACACATTTCACTCATTTAAAATGTACAATTTAATGTTTTTAAATATATTCAGATATGAGCAACCATCAACAATTTTAGAATATTTTCATTACTTCAAAAAGAAACCCTAGAGTCTTTAATGATTACACTTCTAAACAACCACTATTCCACTTCTTATCCCTCTATATTTGCCTAATCTGAGTATTTCATATAAATTGAATCATATATGGTCTTTTGTAATTGGTTTCTTTCACTTTGCACAGTATTGTCAATGCCGTATCATGAAACAACACTCTGTTCTTTTTATGGCCAAATTATATTCCACTGGATGGATATATACCATTTTGTTGATCCATTCATCAATTGGTGGACATTTGGTCTATTTGCAGTTTTGGGCTAATGTAAATAATGCTGCTATAAACATTCATGTAGAATATAAATTTTGGCTTGAGTACCTGTTTTTAAACCTTAACAGTATATACAGATATAGAAGTGAAAATGCTGGGTCATTATGAAGCTTTCTTTACACCCATTTGACAGATTCCCTAAGCAAAGCCTGTCCACCAGCAAAGAATGAGTCTCTACCAAGTGCCCAGGAGTTCATGAACCTTGATCCATGCAGTGATGGAGGACAAGTGACGGGAAGCACCTACAGACCAGTATGCTAAAGCACAAGAAGCAGAAGCAGGAAAAGGTATAGAAAGATCATCCTGTAGCTTAAGACTCAAAAAAGACATAAAGGGACATTTTTCAAATCAAGTCAACCTAGTGGGCAAGCAGCTAACACATAACCCAAAAATACACACATTAGCATTTGAGCTTTAAAAAAAAAGTGACACATTCATATTACTTTTTCAGCAAACAGATGGTACTGCCATACAAGTATTAATATATTTATTTTTGCCTCCTTCTTTTAAAGGAACAACCAAGAAAGAGAAACAGAAAAAAATTCAGAGATAACAGTGTATACAGCAGAGACATATCAATTAAAAAAAAAAAAAGAAGCTATCAGTATCTTCAGAGTGACAAAAGATATAATTATAACAGAATACTATAAAAATAATAATAAAAGAATAAACAGAGTTCTTTGAAATTTATAAGATAGTGAAACCAAAAATTCAATAGGAGGGCTGGGAATATAAAGTCAAGGAAATCTCATAAAGTAGAATAAAAGGTTAGAGATTAAAAAAAGATAAAAAAATAATAATAATAAGAGGATCATTTCATGAAGCTCGACATTCTCCAAATATGACTATCAGAAAAAGAAATAGTAGGGAAGAAAGTATCAATGAAACAAATTCTAAATTCTAACAGGCCTAACCCAATGAATAAGAAAAGGCCTATACCAAGTCCCATCATTATGCAATTTCAGAACAGAATTGAAGCGATCTTAAAAGCTTCAGTTAAAACAAACAAAACAACTTCACAACTAAAACTGATCACTTACAAAGAAACAGGAATTGGAATAAGCCTAAGTCTTCTCAAAAGGGAGAACAGGAATGACATCAGCAAAAATAGTAGACAAAGGAGTTTCAAAAAGTCTGCTCCATCAAAGCACCAAAAAAAAAAAAAAAAAGGGCAAAAATTGTCAGAAATCAACTTTGTTCAGCTCTGGAAATTAACCAAAGTCTGCAGCAATCTTGGCAGTGTGTACTCAAGAAAAACAACAGTGAGATTTGTGGTGTTTTAACCTGGCTTATTGCTACCAACTTCCCATCAATATGCAGAGTGAAATCAGCAGCCTGGTAGCCACTAGGCTTGTTTTCTGACCCAATTCTGAGCTCCCAATGCAAAACGTCTTGCAAGCACCCACTCCTCATCATCAGAAACATGTCTCAAAAATAATTAGAGGTAACTAATTAATTTGAAGTCCTCCTACGGCAGTAGACGGCATTTAAGGCAAACAATAGGTTAACCAAAAAGCTTCATAGGAAAAGCTGGGGAATGAGAGGTCCATAGGGGCTTGGAAAAGCTCACTGATATCTTGAGAATCCAGAAGAGCATGTTCATGCCTAAGGCCATGCTCATGTTCAGGAAAATCCTAAGAGAGGGTCCTAAGCTTTTTACCTGACTGATCTCGAGGCTCTGTACAAACTGGATCCAAAGGTTAAGTAGGGTTAACATATTCCAAGTGTGGAAAGAAAAGACTAACCAACAAATCTATATCCAGCAAAATTATCCTTCAAAAATGAAGAAAAAAATTAAGACATTCTCAAGCAAAAACTGAGAGAGTTCATTGGTAGACCTGCCCTATTAAGAAATATTAAAGGGGATCCTTCAACCTGAAATAAAAGAACACAAGACAATATATCAAATCCACATGAAGAAATAAAGTGCACCAGAAGTAACTACATAAGTAAATATAAAGGATAATGTAAGTGTATTGTTTGTTTGTAATTTTTTCTTCTATCTTATTTAAAAGAATTGCATAGAGCAATAATTACAAATCTGTATAGATGAACATACAATGCATAAATATGTATGTTTTATGACAATAACAGCACAAAAGATGGGGAGGGTAAGGGAAAGAATTTATATAAAACAGTCTGTATATACTATTGAAATGAAGTTGGTATTAATCTGAACTAGATCGTTATAAAGATGTTGTAATCCAAAAACAACTATAAGAAAATAACTCAAACATAAAAGAAACAATAAAGAATAAAGTGGTACATTAGAAAATATTATTTCAACCAAAAAAGGCATACGCAATAGAGAAATAATCAAGAGACATTAAGATATATAGAATACAAATGACAAAACGGCAAACAAATCCTAAACTAACAGTAATTACATTAAATACCACAGATGAATACTCCAATTAAGAGAACATTGGCAGAATGCATTAAAAAATATATGCTGTTTACAAGAGACATAACTTAAATTCAAAGGCACAAACAGGTTAACAGGAAAAGCTTAGGAAAAGATACTCCATGAAAGCAGAAACCAAAAGAGAACCTGAGAGTAATGGGAGATGGGGGTTGAGGGAGGGGGCATCAAATATATGTGATGGAAAGAGAATGGACTCTGGGTGGTGAGCACACTATGCATTGCATAGATGATGTGATAAAGAACTGTACACCTGCAACCTATGTAATTTTTTACCAACAAATATCACCCCAATAAATTTAACGATTAAAAAAAGGAACCAAAGGAGAGCTGGGATGGTTATACTAATATCAGACAAAATATATTTTAAGACAAAAATTATTAGAGATAGAAATTGTTAAC
>PVKE010021114.1:0-26834 GCA_004027555.1 Craseonycteris thonglongyai
TAAACTGTCTAATTGTTACCAACCAATGTAACCTCATCAAATTTAACAATAAATTAAAAAAAAAAAAGAAAACACCTGCGAAATAGGGTAAGGGATTTTATTTATTCAGTCACTAGTTAGTTCTTGGTTTACATACTTATTTATAGACTCCTTTTAATAGCTTCATAATTCCATGTCTTGCAGTTTGGATACTCCTAGTATGTAGGGGCTCAAAGATCATTAAAATAAGTTTGACTTCTAGCCGTAATTGGTACTTGAATTGTCTTTCAACCATAAACAACTATAAAACTGAAAAACTATATGAAACAAGTTTTGTAGGGGTTAGATAATAAACAACCCAAGACTGTAATCCTTTAGCGAAGGAAATGTGGGTGTTCAAGCCCGATATTTATCTTTGCTTTATGGCTGGGGATAATTTCTGAAGGGGTAATACAAGAAATTTATAGCTGCGTCCAAGATCAGAGTTCAGAGCTACTAAAGAGCCAAGAATCTGTAGGGAAGGGTATTAGAATGTAGGGAGCTGTGGATAAGGTGGCCTAAATCCACATGGGACTTTTCTTTGGGTTTTTGATCAAAGACCTGTCAGTACACACACAAATCCACAAAACCTGAGGCCTAGTACAGGATTTCCTATGAGGCTGAGAGCTGAACACAGACAGTAGAGGTGTAATAGAACAGAGAGCAGGGTTAATGCAAGTGTAGGAGGCAATGATGGTGTCCCAGGGTGAAGAAAGAGTGCTGAGCTTCTTGCTTATCCTTTTTTAGATATCAGAAAGGCCATTTCCTAAGGGTAAGAACCACACCTTCAAAAAACAAAACAAAACAAAATAGACTAAAAAAAAAAAAAATTTCACACCTTCAGTAAGAGCCATGCCCTAACAACTAAGGATAAGACCTAAAGACTCCCACCCAAACAATAAAATCAAGCCTGAAGAGCTCTGAGTAACACAATAATCATTTTTTCACCTTTCTTTCAGTTTGAGATTTAATTGCTATACAACATTGTATCAGTTTAAGGTGTGCAACATAATGATTTTATATATGTATGTATTACAAAATGATTACAGCAATAAATTTACTTAACATCTATCACTTCACATAGTTATATTGTTTAGTGTGAGAATTTTTAAGATCTACTGTCTTTGTAACTTTCAAATATGTAATATCATACAGTATTGTTAACTCTAGTTATAGTCACATATACCATTATATATACAGCAGTAATTCAAATGCCTGCTGCAACAAAATAACAACATTTAAGAAGAGAGGATAGTCCAGACTATCTACAATGCATCTTTTGTAATATTTATGATGAAATTTTTTTTTAAATCACTAAATTACTCTATATACTCTTCTTTTATGAGTTTGACTATTTTTTTTATTATTAAATTTGTTGGGGTGACATTGCTTAGTAAAATTATATAGGTTTCAAGTGTACAGTTCAATGAATTGTGTGTTGCTGTGTGTGCTCACCAACCAGAGTCAGTTCTCCTTCTATCATATATGTAATGCCCCCACTTTTCCTCTGGTAACCCCTAAACTATTGTCTGTGTCAATGATTTTTTGTTTCTTTGTGTCTTCCTCTGTTGCTTTCAGTTTTACATCCCACATGTGAGTGAAATCATAAGGTTCTAGACTTTTTCTGTCTGACTTATTTCGTTTAGCACGATAATCTCAAGGTCCCTCCGTGTTGTAGCAAATGGCAGTATTGCATCTTTTCTTATGGCTGAGTAATATTTCACTGTATACATCTTCTTTATCTGTCATCTATAGAAGGACACTGGGCTCTTATCTGGATGCTCCAGGGAGAAATACACTCCCAAGTTCATTCAGGTTGTTGGCAGAATCCAGTTCCTTGTGGTTGTTGGTCTGAGGTCCATGTTTCCTTTTTATTATTATTATTATTGTTCATGTTTCCTTTTAGAGGCAACATTCTTCTTCTAAAATTGACTTGCATCTCTTTTCCATCTTCAGTGCCAGCAATGGTGCATTAACTCTTTCCGACACTGAATATGACTCCCTCTTCTACTGCTATATGGAGAAAATTTGCTTTTTTTTTTTTTAACTTTTACTTGAACATTTTTTTTGAAGATTGATTTATTGTTTGGAAGAGAAAATGAGAGAGAGAGAGAAAGAGAAGGAGGAGGGTCCAGAGCAGTCTCCATAGTTGTACATCATTAGTTGTGACATGGTTTCGGTCCACACAGGTAGCTGTTAGGCCGTATGGGGTGGTAACCAAACTGGGGGCCTCCTGAATGGGAGACAAGAACCTTTGTCTCTGTGCCATCCCAGTGGTTACCAGTTACACTGCAGTTCATTATATGGGCTGGGGCCAGAAAATCAAATCCAGATCTCTTGAATGCGAGGCAAGCGCTCAACCATTGAGCTATCCTGGCATCCCATTTCCTTTTCTTTTATTGTTAAATTTATTGGGGTGACATTGGTTAGTAAAAATTACATAGGTTTTAAGTGTTCAATTCTACATTACATCCTCTGTGTGTTGCATAGATGTCAATTTGTATATTTGATTCCCCCTCCTTCTTACCCCCAGCCCCTTCACACTTTACCCTCAAGGACCACTGAATTATTGACTGTGTCCATGAGTTTTTGTCCATGATTTTTTGTTTCTTTGTTGCTTTTAGTATTACATTCCACATATGAATGAAGTTATACGGTTCTTGGTTTTTCTGTCTGGCTTATTTCACTTTGCATGATGATTACAACGTCCACCCATGTTATCACAAATGGCCATATTTCACCTTTTCTTATGGCTGAATACTATTCCATTGTGTAAATGTACCACAGCTTCTTTATTCAGTCATCTATTTAAGGACACTTTGGCTATTTCCATGTTTTAGCCACTGTGAATAGTACTGCGAGGAACATTGGGGTACATATATCTTTGCAGACTAAGGTTTTCACATTTTTGGGGTAGATTACCAGAAGGGGGGTTGCCAGGTTGAATGGTAACTGTATTCTTAATATTTTGTGGAACCTCGATACTGTCATAAATCAGTTGTACCAGTTTGCGTTCCTGCAAGTAGTATTTAAGGGTTCCTTTTTCTACACAACCTTTTCAGCATTTGTTGTTTCGTCTTGTTGATTATAGCCATTCTAACAGGTATGAAATGGTAGTACATTGTGGTTTTGATTTGCATTTTTCTAATAGCTAGTAAAGTTGAGCATTTTTTTCATATATCTGTTGGCTGTTTGTATGTCTTCATGAGAGAAATTTCTGTTCAGGTCCTTGTCCCGTTTTTTAATTAGACTGTATTTGTTGTTGTTGTTGAGTTGTATGAGGTCTTTATGTATTTTAGATATTAGCTCCTCACCAGAGGCATTGTTTGCAAATATTTTCTTCCATTCAGTTGGTTATCTCTTTGCTTTGTTGATAGTTTCTTTTGCTATATAGAAGCTTTTTAGTTTGATATAGTCCTATTTATTTATTTTTACTTTTACTTTACTTGCCTTCAAGTCATGTTCATAAAGTCCTCTATGAATCCAAGGAGTATAAGTTTAGTACCAATGTATTTTTCTATACGACTTATTGTTTCAGGTCTTATGTGAAGGTCTTTAATCCATTTTGACTTAAATTTTGGTACATGGTGACAGTGCACAGTTCAGATTCATTCTTTTGCATGTGGTTGTCCAATTTTCCCAGCACCATTTCCTGAAGAGCCTTTCTTTTCCCCATTGTATATTTTTCACTCCTTTGTCAAAAATTATCTGTCCATAAAATTTGTGGCTTTATTTCTGTGTTTTCAATTCTGTTCCATTGGTCTGTGTGTTTGTTTTTCTGCCAATACCAAGCTGTTTTGATTATGGATGCTTTGTAGTGTAGATTGAAATCAGGGAGTGTGATGCCTCCAGCCTTATTATGAACAACACTGTGTAGTAAATTCTAAAACTTAGCTAAAACAGAAAAATTTCCTGAAAAATACAGATTACAAACTTTAACATGTAAAGAACAGAAATTTAAGTGTCTCTATATGTACTAAAGAAACTAAAAATGTAGTACGAAATCTTTCCTCCTCCCAAAAAAATCCAGGTACAAATGGTTTGAGTAGGAAATTTTATCTAATCTTTAAGCAAGAAATACTACCATTTTTATACAAATTGTTTTAAAAAATAGGGGAACCGAGATTATTTTCCAAATAGTGTTTGAGGCCAGCACAGCTGTGATACCAAAATTTGACAAAAAATTCCAAAAAAAAAAAAAAAATATATATATATAGTAACTATCTCTTAGTTATATTAATAAATAAATTACCAGCAATTGATTCTAATAATATATGGAAAAAATAACACATTAAGACCAATTGAAATTAATCACAAAAATGCAAGATTGGTTTAACAGTTGAAAAAACAATCAGTGTAATTTATGATATTTATAAAATAGAAGGAAAAAATATGATAATCTTAGAATGATGCAGAAAAATATTTGGCAATTCAGTAGTCATTTTTTATTTTTGAAAGTCTCAAAATCCCTGTAGGACTTTTTTTTTTAATTAAAGAAAATTGACAAGCCATTCCTGAAATGTGTATGGAAATGCACAGATGCTAGAAGAGCTAAGACAAATTTGAAAAAGCGGATTGAAGCTGAAGGAGTCATACTACCTGACTTTAAGACTTAACCTAAAGCTATGGTAATCAGGACAATAAAGTACTGATGTACAGATCAATAGATCAGTGAAACCTTTTCAGAGTTTATAAATAAACCCACAGTTATATAGTAAACTGTTTCACTATCAATAGAGATCAAAAAACCTTTTAAATAAATGGTACTTTAAAAGTGGATAAAATATATGGCAAACAATGAAACACAGATATTGTCTTCTACCATAACCAAATATGAATTCCAGAACAATTGTATTAGGTCAGTCCAAAAGTGATTATGGTTTTAGACTGTGAATTTTAAATCCTTATAACTAGGCTCAAAGACATGTTTATTAATCAACATTACAATCAAGACATTTTTCATAAAACTCATTGGCAGTTTCTTAGGAAATTAAATATACACCATTTACCTCATAACCCAGCAATTAAATACTTATATGTTTACTCAAGAAAATTTAAAATAAAGGTCCACATGACATTTTTACATAAATACTTACAACAACTTTATTTATAATAGCCCCAAACTGGAAATAACCCAAAAGGTCCATCAACTGGAGAATGGATAAACAAATCATGGTGTATTCACACAAGGGGATACTTTTCAACAATAA
Organism: Craseonycteris thonglongyai; assembly: GCA_004027555.1. Taxonomy (NCBI): domain Eukaryota; kingdom Metazoa; phylum Chordata; class Mammalia; order Chiroptera; family Craseonycteridae; genus Craseonycteris; species Craseonycteris thonglongyai. Next base: position 5,229 of record PVKE010021114.1, read on the forward strand.
GAAAAGAATATTAACCACTGATATACCCAATAACATTGATGAATTACAAAAATTGTCATAACTAAAAGAAGCTAGACACAAAAAAGTATATATTCTAGTAAATTTATATAAAGTGCAATAATGTGGAGATAGAAATCAAAACAGTGCTTGCTTATGAATGGTGTGGATTTATTGGTTAAAAAGTAGAAGAAACTTTTATTTATTTATTTATTTATTTTTAATATTTATTTATTTATTTGTTAATTGTTTTTTGACAGACAGACAGAGAGAGAGAGAGAGAGAGAGATACAGAGACAGAGAGAGAACTGAACTGGGGGAGCTCCTAGCTCAGCACATGGTTCCGCACGGGCCAGGGCCGGGACTCGATCCCCAGTCCCTGGCGCCGCAAAGCGAGCGCTCAACCCACTGAGCCATCCCGGCTTCCCTATAGAAGAAACTTTTAGATGGATAAAGAAAATATTTTACATAATGACTGGACTGTTTGATTTGTTGGAGTTCATTAACTAGTACACATAAAATGTATATATTTCTCTGTATGGAAAATTTACTTAAATTAAAAAAAAAATGACAATGTAAAACTTGAATAAAAACTGTCTCCAAGGCCTTCAGTAACATATTTAGACACATGGATACACATGAGCAAAGTAATAAGCAGAATATCTAAAAATAGTAGGCAGAAAAGTTCGACAGTGTCATGCCAACACCACCCAAGCTGTTTACAGCCTGTCTGCAAGAGAATTCTCACAAGTGGAAAAACATACAACCCCGTGTTTGTACTGCCAAGTTTGATTATGGAGGACAACATGGGTATTGGACAACTGTTGCCATTATTATCCATCACCAGCAAACTAAACCAAAGATATTCAGCAGGTAATTTCTGAATACAAAACAAATATATCAGGAGAAATATTGATAGTTCTGGACCCATAAAAGGCTATATAAAGAACCACTCAATGGGGAAAGCTGTTGATGAATTTGAAAGACTGTTCAGGATGTCTGCCGAGAACAGAGTATAAGTCCAGATGGAAGAAATGAATCAACATACACAACCAGATTGAGATTTTTGAACTCTGAACCATGAAGATGGCCTGAATCTTGCCTTTCTTAGGAAGAGTGCTATAACAAAGATGGCCTCTGAGAAAAGTTTAAGACACACCAAACTCCAGAGAAAGGAATTAGCAAGAGTAATACTTACATACACCACGATTATTTTTGAATAGCTTTACCAGTGACATAAACATCTATTGTCACTTCAAAACTAAGAAACTAAGGAACTTATTTGTGGGTGAACTCTATGCCAAAACCAGGACATTTTTAAGACTGAATTTGATTAGTGCTGTGGCCAAGAAAAAAAAGGATGCAAAATGTCAAAAGATGGTGGAATGATGTAACCAAAGCATTTAGTAGGCTAAAAGAATTAGTAAAACATAAGAAGGTGACAAAAATGTCCAGCTTGGAGTGGCTTTAGTGGTATTATTAGTTACCTACTGATAATAAAGCAGTTGCTGATACATGCTGGACAAGTTTGTACAATCTCTGGTTCTTGGATTCTTAGTGAGAATACCAGGCTAGACTTCTGACCATGCTTATAAAAAAAAAAAAAAATTCAGTCAGTGTATGAGTTTAACTGAAGCTGTATTTCAGTAACAAGAATAAAAGTCATATCTCTTCTTTGCAAAAGAAAAAAAATCACATGTAGTCAAGACCAACAGAGTTCACTTAACACCTCTCCCCTTCATTTTAAACAAGTCAAAGGGAATAAGCTTGACATAAAAATTACATTTTTAGTTTCATGCAATTTTATTTCTTTGTAATATATAAAAATCAAATTCTGTACTTTTTTTTTTTATTTCTAATTTAAGCTCAGGAGCCACTAAGTGAGGACAGAGAGCTATACCTGATTAAAATCCCAAAGCAACCAAGCCACAAATGCATGGTCAGCCCAGTCTTTATTTTGTTCTGTGTTACTGTTATTTTAAAAGGGCATATGGATTTCATAACTGTATGAATTTTAGTCTAGGAGAGTGAGTGAGACAAACCCAGCAGCCAGGACCCCACTGATGGAGAATGAAGTATTTGACAGAACACAGGTGAATGCTTTTGTTATGGGTGGTGATTAGGAGATGGCTCTCTGGGACCTTAGCCCCAGCCCTCGCCTCTCTCTTTCCTGAGGGCTTGAGATCAGAAAAAGTACAGTGCCATTGAGTGATCATGATAACCTGGATGTTCCTAACCACTCCACGGGCTCTCGCTGCCTCCTATTTTCTCCACTACCAACGGGGATGACTACAGCTCTGAAAAGTTCAGGATTAAGGATATTTTTATAGACTTAGTGGATTAAAGCTTTCACTATGTGAAGAAAGGAGGTCAAAGCTCAACAGCAGGGAGTTGGGAAAAAGGGAGATCTTTGTTTCCCCTTTTATTTCTCTTTAATAATGTTTTGGGGGGATGATATAGGAGGAATACATCTCTCAGATGGTGGCAAAAATCAGAATACTTCTAGAGAGGGAGAGAGCACCTGGAGTCCAAGTTCTTCATGTCAGGGCTTCAGAAAGCACCAGACACCGATTTCCCTGAAACACAGGTGATTCCCGAGAGGGAATAGATCTGGCAGTCTTGCCTTATATCTCTTGAAGCGTAGGAGAAGGAATTTAATAATAACCTAGGTCAGGGGTGGCGAACCTATGGCACGCATGCCCAAAGTGGCACGTGGAGCAATTATTTCGGCACATGGAGCTGTGAATGCCATTTAAAAAATTGTTTATGCTCTTATAGACATAAAAATAATTGATACCTCTATCTCACTTGGTGGGTTGGCACGCGAGTCGAGCGAGTATACTCTTATTTCATAAACTTTGGCACTCAATTGCCAAAAGGTTCGCCACCCGTGACTAGGTCAAGAAACGGACTTAGCCCTGAACTAGATATTTAGAGGAAGATTTCTGATCTGCTCTTTCTCCTGCCTCTCAGCCAGTCTTCTATATGTTTCTAGATTATCTCAGTATCAGATTTCATTGAGATTTAGAGCCTAAGCCTCAGCTACTTTAAAAAAAAAAAAAAAAGGTATTTCTCGGGTATTCTCTAGTCTAGTAGTATTTTTTGAACTCTACAAGTCTAAGTTTTAGTTCATCCTGGTATCTCCATTGGACTGTCATAGTTGCTTCAAACCTGATATATTGAAAATAAAACTCGCATTCTTCCCATCAAACTTATTTCTGTCTCTTCCCCATCTAGTTGTTCAAGTCAAACTAAAAAGTTACATTTTACCTCTTCTGCTTTCTTTCCTAACCCATATCTAATCCTTCAACAAGTCCTGTGGATACTATCTACAAAGTATATCTTGAATTTTCCAATTCTAAGCCAGGCCATTATCTATTGTCTTGTTTTGATTATGAAATAATAAATGCTTGTTATTTTAAGGCACTGAGTTTTTTGGCAATTTATTATACAGCAATAGTTGACAAACACAGTTACTTATCTCTAATACGTGGCTAATGATACTTCACTTGCAGAACTGTGGTAGGATTAAGAATAATAAATTATATCATGAGCATTTCACACATTGTAGGTTTTTCGATCAAGAGTTGAACCTGTAAATGGAATATATTGCTGTGGGAAATGAGAAAGGGATACCACCATAAAAACCCAGAGGTGGTCAGTGTAGTAGACTTTAGTTAACCAGTACCCCTGGGGATTTATAGATGCCAGATAAATGTAGCTTCTGGTTGCTTGACAGTTACTATTAAAAATAGGCCTACCTAATACTATATCCCATACTATACCATATTATAGCATAAACTCTGTGTTGTCTTGATATTAATATTGAAAATCAATAATTAAAAGCAAATTAATACATAAAGACAAACTTAATGTAACACAATTTTATTATAAAAACAGCTTTGTGAATGTAGTTAATTTAGTTAAATGACAGGCAGTCAATACACTTTTCAATTTAATGAACTTCACTCACATAAATTTTTTTTTAACTTTAAGTAACTTAGAACAGAACACACATACACACTTAAAACTGTTTCAGTAAAGGTAGAGAGTTTACTCAGTAGACATCGTGTCAGGATTGTCAGGATCTGATGACTTAGCTAGGACAGGATCAGGAGAAGTAGATCAGTAGATGATGCTGTACTGGCAAACTTGCGTGCTGCTTTCTTGAAAAATGGACAAATATCAGCTTGCTTTGAGGCCCTGTGCCTATCATGCAAAGTCAGGTTTTGCATGATGTGCAGCTGCATGATATACTGAGATTTTATTTTAGTTTTTATTTGAAGTATTATCCGTTGTTTTTACCAGTTGGTTGAGAGTGCTGGTTGCTTGCAAGGGCTGGTTGCTTGCAAGGGTTGGTTGCTTGAGTTCCTGTTAATGGAGAGTCTGCTATAAATACGTTTTGATACTACATAACTATTCTCCACCTGCAAAAAGAAATTTAGAAAGTTTCCTGAAATGCTCAAGAAAGAATGTATTTTGTTTGTTTGTTTCAGGAAATGTAAAATAAAAACAACTCTTTGAACATGGTCATAATCCTGTTATCTTCATCCTTAGCCTCATCAGTAATATCAGCAACAAATACTTGAGTCCTTTTTTATTCATAGATATGCTTCAATCGGACATACCACTCCCAAGTTCCTTCAACATTAAGAAAGCTAGTTGCTCACAGCTCATTTCCAAAGACCAGTATGTATTCTGTCGAGGCTGTTTAAGGCTAGTGGCAATCAGTGAATTCATTTAAACTGTGCTCTCTCTTCCAAGATTCCTTCAATTTATTTTGGACAATGTAGTCCTTCCATTTGAGGAGTTGCTCCTTGTCCCACCCCGACATAAGTGTCTCTGCCTCCTCCCTCTTCCCTATCCCTCCACTCCTCGGCAGAGGTGGGTGGGCACATAACCCAAACTTCTCAGAAGTCTTTCATAATGATATGCAATGATTGGAAGGGACATTAAGAAAATTTCCCTGGATTAGGAAAAGAAGAAGAGAATTATCTGGTAGTATTTTATTTGTTCAACTTATATTTACTGTGTATAGTATAACAGGCTCTTGTTTAGCCATAGACACACAGCAGCCACCTACACAGTCATAGCTCTTGTCTTTATGTTGTTTATATTCTAATAGATGGAAGGAGATAATAAGCAGGTGATAGTAATTGCTATGAAGAAATATAAAATAAAACAAGGTGAGGAGATAAAGAATAATAAAGGCTACTGTTTTCCGTAAGTGAATCTGAGAAAACTTCTTCAAAACAATAAACAATAAAGGAAATGTGAAAAAGCTTTCAGTTAGAGGCCCAGCAAAGGCAAAAGCAAGAAAAATTTTGAAGTATTGAGGAAAAGTAGAAAGGTTACTAAGCTTCAAACAGAATAAAATATAGAAAGAGTAATTGGAGATTGCATTGGAAAAGTAGCCAAGAATGCAATCTTCAGATCTCATGTAAGAAGGTTAGACCATAGTAAGAATTTTAAATATTACCCTAAGTGTCAGGAAAAGCCACTTTAGTGTTTAAAGCATTAACATGACATAAAAGATTTATATTTTTCAAAGGGTCCCTCTGGATTCTCTGAACAGATGGTTGGAGAGCTTGTACAGGAGAGAGACTATTAGGAAGCTTTGCTTAGTAACTTCTGTTTGTTATGCCAGGGCCACTAACCTGACGTTTCTATGTACATCAAAAAGTTCCTTTGACTTCTGGCTTCCAAATGGAGTCACTCAGTGGGAGCCATCAACAGAAAATTGAGAGTCAAGTAAGTATATATAATTCCTTAGCTTTTTACCTGCAGGGTTGCTATGGGTTGACTGCATCTCTCTACCAAAGCCCACAGCTGCTGTCCAGTAGTACCTAATTTCCCCGATTTTTGGTGCCTGCAACCTCCCTTTGTCCTTTCAGGTCTTTGGATAGAAACAACACCCCATGTTACTAGCTCTGTATTACAAAGATTTTTTTTGCTGGTTTTGCTAACCATGCCTTCTTCACCTTTTCAAGTAGTCTCTTTGTTAAAACTCCTAATTAATCAGTTTGAGTGTACTATCTTTTATCTTTGCCAGACACTGAGCGATTACAGTAATCTGATGTTGTCTTAGATTCTACTAGGTACTCTTCGCTCTTTTGGCCATTGTTAGAGAGGATGTTTCCCTTTATTTTTGCCTTTCTCACTCCTTCACAAGGTTATACCATGTTCAGCTGGTCCACCGAGACCTCTAAAGTTGTTTTTATTTGAAACTATTTTTAGAAATTCAAATTCAATATACTTTGTTCAAAGATAGTTTCCTGTTTTGATTAAGATAATTTGGAATTCATTTTCTAAATGGTATAATGGTTAAGTGGTATGACTTTGAAGTAAATTCTTAAAGGAAACAACTGAAGAAAAATATCCAAGTTCATTGTAATTGTCACTGGGTTTAAAAAGAAGAGTGAGAGGGAGAGGAAAGAAAAGATAAAGGAGGCTGATGGGAACTATAAAGCTGTTCTTTATACTCCATAATTTATACTCCATAAAATAAGAAGATAAAGTCTGTGGGTCTTGGTTTAGGCTATGCCTCAAAAAGGGAAAGAGACTGGAGTAGAAGAAAATGACAAGTGACAATTTAAAATATATCAGACTATTTTCAAATTTGTAAATATGAACAAGCTATTTTAAGCTGTTCTTTATACTGATTTAAGTCAAAACAGAAACTTAACTGTGTGTGAGATTCACTTTCTCAGTGTCCCTGATGATAGTTTTGTTTTCTTACAGTACACTGTTCTTTAATTTGCCTGACAATAGACATATTTTGTATTTTTAACTATTCCACCTCTAGACAGTTCTACCAATGCATAATTTGAAAGCAAAACAATTGTATCACTTTGCCTGTGATCATTTTATATTTTTCTCATTTCTTTGTTTTGTTTTCTATTTCTATCTTTATTGTCTGTCTATGTCTCTTTAACCCTCTCTGTTCTTCTCTTCCTCCCTTTCTCCCTCATTCTCCTTCTATCTCTCTGATTTCTTTGTCTTAGTTTTTACAGAGAAAAGATAATAATTTATGAGGCATTGGAGGCAAAACAAGTATCTTGTTTTGCAGGAGGTTGCAAAACAGAAAGAGAACAGGGCTTGGCTGGCAGTCATCCATTACATTGTGTGAGAGTAACTAATCATAGTTTCCTTCACTAGCAGCAAATATACCAGAATTGTAGAGAATGTGGTGCAGTTAAAAAGAACACCTTTAAAAAGAGTCATGCTTTTATTGTTTGATTGAAAAGACAGTATTGGATTCTTTGGTGGTAATTTCCTAAGGCAAAGACCAGAAATTCCACTTTTTTAAGACTTTGAAAACATCTCCAGTATTAAGCTATTTTAGAATATATAGTTGAACGCTTTATCTAAAAATCTGGTCCATAAAACATTCTGAGTCATCATAGGATGGTCTCCATTGACTCCTTGATGGTGGAAACATAGTAAAATGAGCCAGGGATCCTGAGTTTACTGCCACCCAGGAAAATGGTTGATTAGGAACATCCTCACTAGACTCAGTACAAGAAAAAATAAATCTTTGTTGCAGAAAGTTTCTGGGTGTTTGAAGTTGTTTGTTACAGTACTTAATCTACTCTAAATAACACAGATCCAAATCATGCAAATATCAAGAAATATCAGGTGTTGCCAAGTCAATTAAATTTTTATTTTTTATTTTTTAGAGTTTATCCTTAGAAAAATGCTATGGGTGTGCTACTCAATGATTTTCTAAAGTATCTGTAACAAAATTATTATAACATGAAATTTAAAACAACCTAATTATTCAACAATATGCATCACGTAAAACAATATGATATGTTCATAGGATGAAATATTATGCATACATTAAAAATGGCATGGAAAAATACACACACTTAGCCAAGTTTAGGTTATCTAATGTCTTAAAATTACATCTATGCATAGAAAAATTATTATAAATATATGTACATAAAGGTCTTAACAGTGATTACTATAGGTGATGGAATTAGGCATGATTTTTATCTTTGTTAGCTTCTGAATTTTTCAGTATTAAAATTTATACATATGCACACATATAAATAATGTCTACAATCAGACATTGTAATGTTTTTAAAGAGTCTCACAGACAATAAGGTGAACTTCAAGATTTGACAGAACAGAGTAGCAGAATATTCAATGCCAGGGAAATGGTACCAGGCGTCACAGAACAAGACATGGCTCATGATGGGAAAGGTTCACAATACCTGCAGCATAGCTGAGCTGTTGCCTCCATCCTGCCTGTTCCTCTCAAAGCCTACACTGACCGAGTCCGGAGAATTTCCGTTGCTATTACAAACAGCTGAGTAATAAATTTAGATGCTGCGATCAGACAGCTCTCTGGCAGAACCAGTTCCCTGAAACTAATCCTGCTTGTGGGGTAAAGTAGGATGGTAGAGGAAAAGCTTAAGTCATTTCTGTGCATTGCTGAGTAGCAATAATCTTATTGATTCCAATGTTGATTCAAAATGTAAATAAACTTTGACTCTCAAAGGGAAACAGAAAACAACAAATATAGATTCCTTTTAAGTGTCTCTTTATTTCCTTATTTTAATACTAGATTAACAAAAACAATTTTTAAACATTCACCATCAGAAGCATGTTTAAGTCTTTCCATGGCCTTCAAAAATTGGGTCTTTGTAATTTGGATACTCTCAAAAATAAAATTAAAAGTTGACAAAAATGTTTCAATATTCCCAATTTGAGTACATGAAAATGAGTATGTTCAGGGTTTTGTCTCACTCTGTTTCCTTGTTTATTTGGTTATGTTTTAAAATTAATCGTTATTTTCTTTTAGTTCTTTGAGTAATAGTTTTTTTTATCTTCTTTGATATACCAGAGGTTCTTAAAAATGGTAATCCAGAAGCATAAGTCAGGGAAATCAGACACCGTGGTGATTCAATGAAGAATTTAGCTAATCCTTTTTTTGTAAGTGTTCAGAAATTCTGTCAATGATGAAAAAAAAACACTGCAGGCTGATTTTTACCTACCAGGCATTTTTGTGAGAATTATTATAGCTTGGCTATATTTTAGTCTTTAGTCTATTCTTAACAAAGATCATGGTTTCTGATTATATTAATACAATAGAAGATACTTCATTCAGGGATCCCATCATAGGAAGCATTCTAGACCAAAGATGTTCTTTAAAGCATTGGACTTTTTTTTTTAATCATCCATTGTTTAAATCTAACCTCTATAATTATTGCAGAGAAAGTTTCTATAATCTGTTATATGTGGTAATGGCATGCCCCACCTAACGCCGGTGGCCTAATATTTTCAGTAAGAATTGCAGGAAGCAAGGTTTTTATAGATCTCCACTGAGCAATCTCTCAGTCATCTTGTGTGTATTTCATAATTTGTTAAAATAAATTGGGTGATTTATTGAGTACCAATTGGTTGAAAGCATTGAAATGAAATTGTGAAAACATGTGTACTGTCTAAATACATACACTTTTCAAGGATTTTATTCTTTTTTTTTGACAGAGACAGAAAGGGGAGGGCCTAGAGCAGTCTCCATAGTTATACATCATTAGTTTTTGACACAGTTTCATTCCACAGGTGGGCACAGGGCTGGGCAGTGCAGGAACCAGGCCAGGGGCCTCCTGCTGGACCCTGGTGAAAGCCGAATTGGGAGCACACCCCAGTTCAGTATATGGGTCCACACAACCAGGGCCGGGATTCAATCCTTGGACCCCGGGGCTGCAAAGTGAGTGCTCAACCTGCTGAGCCATCCTGCTATCCCTTCTATTATTTTATTCTTGATGTTAAAAATATCTGATTTCTAAAAATATATTCACATCTCAGATATTTTTAATTTTGAATTCATTCCTAATAAAATGTAGTGAAAAAATTTATGCTGTGTTACATAAGCAACTTTTATTGCTTACTTCACTGGAAATAATGCAGCCAGCTCTAACCCCCTGAAGCTTTTTTTCTTTTTTTTTTTTTTTCAGGAAAGGGGCTGCGAGGAGGTTTTCACTGGAACAAAATGACCCATTGAGTTAGGAGTCTGAACAGCGATTCTTATCCAGACATCTAATGAATGTACTAACAAAGCTGGGGCTAGAATTCTAAGGAAATAAAACCACAAGCAAGTCCAAAGTCATAGTGTCAGTTTCAGGGTCAAACTGACATACTCATATGTGGACACACAGGGCAAATGAATAATTTGACAATCTTTCAAACTGATATTCTTTAGATATGAACATGTATTAGCAGATAGGCTGAACACTGAGTGGGGCGGAAGCAGAGATGTGTTGGTTCAGAAGTTAGCCTCTCTCTAATGTTTAGAGCGATTTAGCTTACCGTACACACTCAAGGCACAAACATTCTTGACAATGCATTTTAGAATAAGAGAAATATTCCTTAGAGGGATCCCTCTTTAGAAAGCATTTTACAAACCATAAAGTGATCATTTCCCACTTGAGCATGACTCTGGAGGTCATGCGTCCCAGCATTTCTGCTTCATCAAAATTATTTCAAGAATAATATTGAATACCTACTGTAGCTGGGTCTATAGGGGTAAGCAAGCAGTTTATCATGGCGTTTCTTCCAGTTCTTGCAGTTCTTTCTGAAGAGCCCGGAAAATGCAATTTGCTACAGCTCCCAACACGTTCAGTCATGTTGTAGTGACCTCAGTGGCATTTTATTGCCCAGGTGCTAGCTCTGTTAGTCTGTGTGATTTCTTATTCTGGCTCTGAGCATTCTGCATCCCTATGGACAGAAATAACTTGACCTTCTAAAGGCCATTCACATATTCCTCTCCCTCCAACCTTATTTTCGTAACAACACAGGAATGGAGCACCATCCCCGTGTTTTACTAAACAACTTGTAGCTGGCCTAGCAAAGCTCCATGATATCGGATCACTGGATAGCAGGGTTCAAGAGGGCCCAAGACCAGAGCTCCTTCGGACAACTGGTGTGGTTGGGTTGTGTGATGTGAGGGCTTGCCAAGATTCTCTGCATCTTCTTTTCCCAGAAAGCTTAGAAAGGGAGATGGGATTTTGTGCCAACCACTGTTAACTTTCTGATCACAGGCGGCTCCTCTGATAACCATCTGTATTACTGGGGAAAGACTTGCAATGGATTTTTAGATTCAAAATCTGTAACTTCACTGAAACTCAGGAATAGTAAAACAAACAGGTTGATAAACAAAAAGCCTAATGCCTGTTTCAAAGAGTTCAGAGCAGATAAACAGTGTTTGAGTAACAGGTGTTTTAGGGGGGGTAGAAATGTCTTTTACTATATCATAGTGATTCTTTCATGGAATGTAATGCCGACTGACAACTGTTTGCTAAGGTTGGACCAATTCCTGGGGGTTCTCAAGCCATCCTTTACTGCACAAATGCATTGTTTTGTATTGTGTTACTTCGAGTACACTTTTCCATGCACTATTTTAATCTTAAAGCAAAGGTTAATATACTCCATTAGATTCTGTATTAATTGTAGTTATTTATCATGTAGTTATTTGCCTGGAATGAATGGAAGACTCATAAAATAAGGTTTCATAGCTATAGTACCAGAACAATCTTCAGTCTATAGAAGGCCATATTTCTTTCTTCTTCTTCGTCTTCAACTTCTTCTTACATTAGTTTATCTGTACTTCTTGGCTTACTTGAAGAAAATAAAATGGCAGTGTATCTATAAACTAGCAAATTGGAATTTCTTCCTTCTTGACAAAGTAGATCAAAAGTGTTCTTAGGCCCCAGAGAGATGTGTTATATATGTATTTTTAGTTGAAATACACCCCAGTATTGCCCACTAATAATAAAGCAGTAGGACCCTAATATTACAGTTAACAATCTGTACGTGCCTTACTTTCTGACATTCACTTATCTCTGTCAGTGCCTCTATTACTCCTCTCTTTCCTATTTGCAACCAAGAGACCATGTTTTCCAATTGGATTTTTTTTTCTTTCTGATTTCACATTCACTGCTACATTTAGCATGAACTAAGAGGTTTAATACAAATGTAAAAACTTAGAGACTGGGCTGTACTGCAGCATCAGGAATGTAAATTATCAACCAAATGACAACTTGCTAACTGAAGTTTCAAAGAAATTATGCCTCTTAGCATATAGGTAGCTAACAACTATACTTACCTGACCATGTCTCAGGATTTTATTCTTTGTTGTATATAAAAAGGATGGGGACAGTGGCAAACAAGCTTCTTTTTTTAATGTAGAAATTATTTTTCAATCCCTCCGTTCTATGTGTTATGCTTTTCTGCCTCTCAGATTCTGGAAGCAACTCTATTGATTTGATAGGCATGGCTTTCATGTAAACAGATAGAGTACTAAATAAAAATATGCAGTAAAACTTCCATGCAGAAGCACCAAGCCTTCTGTGAGACTTCAGTGATGGATTGATGAATATTATTAATATCATAGAAATTATAAACTCTTCTCAAAAATATCAAAATTAGTTTTTGGCTTTAAAATAAGAAAATAGTTTAATCCTTTGGAGTTTCAGGGGTTGTAGTTAATGAATTTTAAAATTGAACAAGATATAGACATTAAATTGACATCATGAAACCTCTGAATAAATAATTAAAGTAGCCAAATGATCCCTCTGTCCTTCTGGTGCCATGGCGTATGTACCAAAGTGCAGTGCAGCTGGTGGAAATGCATCTGTGCTCTCCAGTTATCATTGCTGCATATTCACTCATGAACACAGGAAGCTCCAGTAACCCCAGAGACCGCTGGGCCAGTAGGCCGGCCTACCTTGTATGTACATTCTATTAGGTTGACGTGTGTGTGTGTGTATATACGCACACATGCATGTGTATGTATGCAATATTATTGACTCAGACTGTTTAAAGTTAAATCTTTCCATGTGCTTAGCACAATGCCATCTATACAGTATGGCAAGACCAAGAAAATGCCAATTAAAGTTGATGAGGTGGATGGATTCCAAGAAATGACTGACTGCTCCCATGATGTGTAAAATAAAGTGACCAATGCATCGATATCTCTGAAAATAGATATTTGGGGAAAAATATATAGTTCTGTGAATAGCAACACACAATAGCTCAAATTAAAATAAGAGTATTTTATAGGTGTCAAATGGTATGTAGTTTATTTTCAAATTTCACAATTAAAGTAAAATTCCTGAAAATCATAATAGTCTTCTATAATGGCATAGACATATAAGAAATAAATGATAGTCTTAACTTTGTAATTATTGTGCTACTAGTGTTTATGAATGATTACAGAAAACGGAGTTTTTCAAATTGGTTTTTATGCAAGCTGAGAAATTTGCATGCTTGCATCTCCGTGGTGTGAGAGAAAGAAATGCTCAAATACTTCAAAGTATAGAAAACTCACATCAAATATATAATGAAGAGAAGATATTAAGATAGTAAATTCATAGTAAGAGAAATATATTTTTGTGGGTCAGACCTCATTTTCATGTTTGCCCAATACTGTTTAAAATATCAGATTTTAAAGACAATGTGATTATATTACTCTTTTATAAATGCATGTCATTATCACAGTGTTTTAGAAAAGCCTTCATGTGTGATTTGCTGTGAATTGTTAACCAATCATATACTGAGAGAATTTTAAATATACAAACATATCAAGTAACATTCCTTCATAAAACAAACAAATAAAAACAATCATATGGGCTCATGAGTGAGATATTTATAAGCTTCACTTGTGATCATTCTCAGTATTTGGTATATTTAACATAGTATAAATGCTAGTTGCACTTAGAAAAGTGCAAATCAACATGAACTAGCTACCATATACATCTGTAGTTAGTGATGGCCCCTCACTATTTGTAACTGCAAAAACCATGGATGAATGAATGGGTGAAGCTTATGTTGTACAACTTGATGTCTTTGTGATTCCATACACATTTATTCCTTAATCTTTCTTGTTTCGAATGGCATACAGTTTCTGTGTGTGAATAAAGCCCCTTGGTTAGCTAGAAGTTCAGGGTGCACACTTAATTCGCTATTTTTTCATTGCTTTCTATTCAACTGTGTGAGATATTTAATTATGTTTTAAATACCAGCCTTCTTAAGATAAAATGTGACTGGGTCCTTTGCAGTGCTTCCTGGTATGTGTCTTTTTTGTAAAATGGACTATTTTGAAGCTACTGCTGGGCTCCCACCTTTAGCAAACATCCAAAAAGATTTGTAGACCTCCATTTTGGTAGTTGCCCAAGCAGAGCACTGACCGATCTGGAGGGGCAAGGAGAGGTGAGGGATAAATATGCCATAGATTTATTTACTTATTTATAAAATGGAAAGAAAAATACTATATAAATTCCTAAGCTATTGGTATATAAGACCAAGTTACTGCTGCTCTCCAACTGAGCTTTTAAGACTAATAGAAACAGTATATTTTTAGTCTTTTCATTTGCCTCTGCCTGGTAGTTGTGTGACTATTCTCCTGTTTTAACCACAGAATCATATCCTAATGCCAAAGCAGGATGTCTGATAATATTTATAATTTAGAGCCTCATATTAAGAATAACATCTTGCTGACACTGTTCATGTAGCATACATTACTATATTTTCTGAAATATGAGTCCTAGAGAACCAGGTGCTCAAGACAGCATCCAGCACTTCTAATGTGAAGATGACAGATTGCTCTAATACATAACTGACATGCAGTGTAATTTCTAAAAAATCTAATCTCATGCTGCATGTGAAAGGAGTATACAGGAGTTACCCAAAGGGCAAACAAAAAAAATGAGGGAAAAAAAAGAAAATCTTATGAAATATTTTTCATAGCATTTTTCTGAAGCAACAGCAAGGAGAAAAAGCTATCATCCTGTCATAAAAAATAGATCTAAAACAAGCAGTAGCTGTGGAAGGTTGTGAAAATGCAATAGAACATCAGGCATCCAAAGAGACTAGAATAACACTTTTGGAATAGTAAGCAGATTTGCTAGACAATAACCAATGTGTAACTAAAGAATGCTCTGAAGAGCCCTCATTTTACTTGCCCCTGGATTGCACTTCCCCTATTTACAGAGCAGACACTCACCATTGATCTGTGCTCAGCAGACCTGACACTCAGGTAACTTGACTTTGACTTTCTCAACTTTGGGAGTCACCCTAAGGAAACTAATACCAGATAGAATTAAGGAGGATGTCAGCTCAGCATCTCACTGTATCTTCTGTTTCTTGCTATCCTGACACAATAACCTAACACTGGAAGATTTTATTACCACACTTATCATTTTGAAAGATGTGAAACATTTGAAGCTGTATGAAAATATAGTGTTAATTGTCTATCATACATACTGCATTTGTAAACATTTAAAATAGACATATGGGTCATGCTTAAATGGATATTTTAAATGCAACCATTTGGGGTATTTGTATTAGTTAATCTGCTTAGCATCAAATGTTTTAATTCTTCAAGGAGAATTTGGGGTTAACAAATATAAGGGAGGGATCACAGAGAATGCAAGAACCAGGTGTTGCCAATAGGAACCGTGTACTGCACTAAGGATCTTCTTGGATCATCTGGGTCTCTGAAACACAAATGTGCATTATAAAAACTCTTTATTTCCCATAACCATCATGAACTGACACCAGACCCCTCAACCTCTTCAACCACAAGGCCTACAATCTGTTGATGGTTAAGCTTGTATCTTCCCATCTGTCTCCTTGAAATGAGACAGAAATAGCATTCATTGTTAAATGGGGGTGAGGGTCTCCTAGAAGTATTTTTTTTTTAAGTACAATTTAATTCCTAATCCACCCCACCACCAAAAAAAAGTTGATTATGTAGCTTTGATAGAGATGACAAGGAAGAGTCAATGGGACCTCTTAAAAATACTAAAAAAGTTCTTAAAAGCATACACTTTTCCCCACAACTAGGCTCTAAGTTTATTTTTGATCTCCTACCTCTGGTGTGGTCTTTGCATTAACTGTGGGAAAGCTAACCATGAAACCAGAACTAAGCTTCCTTTGGCACCTTAATTTAGTTCAAACATATGTTGAGTCAATGTGCCTGGCAGGGTGGAAGATATGGAGAAGAAGTGTCCACAAAAGTACAGAAAAATATACAAAAAAGAACAGAAACTATTAGCCAGACATAGAGGCATTCTCACATCCAGGTATATCCCTCCCTTTTTGACCAAGCCTGTCTTAGAAACTATTAACCTGGGTTTACATTTAGACTCCTGTTCACCTCAACTGTTCACCTCAATGAAGGTGCTCAAAAGCACATTCCATTATGAACAAGGAGGATAAGAGATAAAGGAAACTAAAGATTCTATTCATCCATAAATCAGACAATTAATATTAAAATATTTGAGATGTCATTCAAAGCCATTTTTCCTCAAAATGATAATAGAAAGAAAACAGGTTTTACATTTCAGACATAAAGTTTAGATTATCCTGTTGAGAAGATTAAATATTATAATAATGCCAATTCTTTCCAAATTAATTTGTATCTTCAAAATGAAATCCCCAAACAAAAGTCCAATGGAATTTGTTTTGTAAACTTTCTAACAATGATTAAAAAATACATCTGAAAAAAAAAAAAATAAACAGTGGGGAACTGTCCAAAACTAATGAAGAATTAAATGCTGTAACAAAAAGACTTAGTTCATTATAAGAGCCAGTAATCAAAAACAGTGTGATACTGGCACAAGAACAAGCTGACAAATCAGAACAGATAACCTAAAAACAGCTTCTGGAATACAAGAGGCAGAAAACACTGCAAATGATTGGTGTTGGTTATTTGACTACTTAGGGCAGGGGTGGCGAACCTTTAGGCGACTGAGTGCCAAAGTTTATGAAATAAGAGTATACTCGCTCGACTCGCGTGCCAACCCATCGAGTGAGATAGAGGTATCAATTATTTTTATGTCTATAAGAGCATAAACAATAATTTTTTAAATGGTATTCACAGCTCCGCGTGCCACTTTGGGCACGTGTGCCATAGGTTTGCCACCCCTGACTTAAGGGCAAAATAAATTGGGTTTTTATCTTTCATCATACCGATAGATAGATAATAATGATGGTGATGATGATAGAGACAGAGATAGATGATTGATAGCTAAAAAGAATTTGAGCTGGATTACTGATACTAAATGTTAAAATAATTCTGTAAAAATTAAAAGAAGATACTGGTGAACACTAAATTAATCTCAGGATATGAGAAAAAAATCAACACAAAAAAGCAATTGAAGGGTTTGAGCACATTACATGTTCTTTATTGTTATAAAAAATAAAAATAATGCCATCCAATCACTAAGAGATTTGAATAATCAAGTGAAAATACATAGTTTGCTGAAGACTATCAACTAACCCTAACAAAGAGATGAAAAGACTGAGCACACGTCTGACCCAAAGGGTATTTGAGAGCTGTCCGGAAAGTATCTAGCCATGTAACCATTATCATTATATTGATAATGGCTGGATTTTTTCTGGACAGCCCTCATATATATACAACTGCTTTGTGACTGTCATGCTATAAAAAATGCTTAGCCAAATTTGAAACACAAATAAGAAGCTCAGATTTTAGTGTGTGACTTTCTCAGGGCCATGGAGACTGCACATTATAGGCCATACTTTAATAACAGTAGATACCTGAAAGTAAGCAGTGCTTAAGAGCAGAACAGAATCTGTTGTTATTAATTATTCACCAACCAATTCTGAATAATATTGTGAAGTATTTGATAACTGCGTACAGGATCTAGCTTAGTAAATTACTCTGTTTTCCGTTGAGTTGGAAGGGTTTTGTTTGGCTGGAAAGAGGTTCAGACTATAATCTGATGAAAGTGTTTAAAGCTGTAGGCTTAACACATATTTAGCATTTGAGTAAAATATCTTTTATTTTAAAAATATCACACAGATCAAGTTACTGCCTTGCTGATGCAAGCCTAAAATTTGCATCATTTTGACCTTGATTTATAGAATGCAACACAGAGAAACTTTTTAAAAATGTTCTTAAATCATGGTACTTCTAAGTCTCCTTTCCTAAGAAAAATAAGGAAGGAAGGGAGGGAGAGTAGGAGGAGAAAAAAAGGAAAGGAAAGGAAAGGAAAAGGAAGGTATTATGATGATTCTTATGATTCCGATTATTATAGAATTCATGCATCTAGCTTGGAACCTGACACATTACAGATGCTCAATGTTAGATATATAATACTTATTATTAATGAAAACACAGACATTTGTTTGGCTTTACTTCTCAGTCTTTACTCTCTTTCACCAAGCAAGTCTACTTGGGAAAGTCTATATGGTATACAATGAAGGACTCTGAATTCATACTACTTATTATAATTTTAGTTTATGAAATACAACACATAAAAAAAAAGACGACTAACCAGAATAAAATAGAATCAATTCAACACAGGGAAACCATTGACTAATGGATATTCTGAAGTGGAAAAAATAACAAACACATCTTGGATTGTTGTGAAATATGCACAAAGCTATGACACATGATCGTGGGAAAGAAGGGAAGAGCCCTTCCAATTGATGAGAAAGCCCTGAGACAAGGTGAGGGAATCTGGGGGAGCTCTCCAGGGAAAGGCAGAAAATCACAGAAGTGGGCAGCAGGAGAGAGACGTGAGGAAGGGGAGGGAGAACAAGTCACAGGGGAAGAAGCTCAAGTGCCCACTTAAGCTTTCTGTCCTTATGCAGCTGATGATGGGCAGGCTGTGTGGGTAGAAGTGGAGTTGTGAGCATTTCCTACAGAGTCCCTTTCTGGTATTTTCCCTTAACGATTTTTTTTTCTGCCTAGTTTTGTTTAAATATTGAAATGACTTAAGATCCATTATACAATTATCAGCATTTTCCAAAAACAGGTGAGGTACATTGTCATATTTTTAAAATTGTAGGCAATGGCTTTTTCCAATAGCCTAAATATATAACCCTCGTATAATATAAGGGCAGTCCAAAAAAAAAAAATCCAGCCATAAATGCCTCTATTTTTTATACTAAATGACTGGATACTTTCTGGATATCCCTTGTGTACTTTATTCCCTGAAATAACACTATTTTCTATCTCAAATGCAGTTTCTCTTTTGTTCAGTGTATTTACTAAGGTTTTTTAAACATTCCTTTTCTGTTTTCATCTATTTATTTTATTATTTACCCCCTCCCCTCTATCATTCTTTATCTTAAATTCTGGGGCTTAAAGTTTTTATAATTATTTTTTCATATCTATATATATGTATATATATATATATATATATATATATATATATATACACACATATATATATATATTCCATATGTATATTCTTACCTTTTAAGATGCCTTTTCTATTTGGATCACTGTCAGCCCAATAGTCCTATTTTACACTTCATTGAATTACTTCAAGGACTGAAATAGTGCTTCTTTTCAGTGTGTTATACATTATGTCTAGCTCAAATTCACTATTGAAGAAAACAAAAATATCTTAACTTTTCCTTTAAAAAGACCTGGTGATTAGGGCAAACCAATACTTAGGAACAAGGGCAGCAGTGACCAAGAGGGACAGTGACTCGGTTATCTTCTAGAGATCAGCTTTGGGCATCTGTCGTAGATACTGTTACTGAGTTTGTCCCCTGCACTGCACCACCGCTTGGCACTGGCTGACCTTCAGCATCCCTTGAATGATCCATGCTTTATGATATTCCTTCTCAGTTGTCTGCACTATTCCAACCCGTAATTCCTATCTAGTGAATAATCTGTTTTCTACATGTTTCTTTTTTTTTTTTTAAAGATTTATTTATTGTTTTTGACAGAGAGAGAGAGAGAGATATAGTCAGAGACAGAGAGAAGGGGGAGGGCCCAGAACATTCTCCATAGTTGCACATCATTGGTTTTTCCACATAGTTTCATTCCACAGGTGGGCTGGGGCTGCACAGGGCAGGAACTGGGTCGGGGTCTTGCCCCGGTGAGATCTGAACTGGGGGCACTCCCCAGTTCAGCATATGGGTCCGCACAGGCCGGGGCCGGGATTCGATCCTCGGTCCCCGGGGCTGCAAATTGAGCGCCTAGCCCACTGAGCCATCCCGGCTTCCCTACATGTTTCTTCTTAATCATGTGGATTGGATAGTACATAAAGGTATGAAGGAAAGACTATAAAATCAATGAAAATGACTTCCATTGACATATAATCAATGAAATAACCAGCCTTTCTGCCACTTCAAGTTGCATAGTTTTCAGCTCCACTTTATTTCTGTAGACACTATCGCATATGCCACCTCAAAATGCTTTGTGTGAGTATAGCTAATGTGTCTGGAAGGTGGTTTTTAGAACAGCTGGCTTAAAGCATACACGGATATTTGAAAGAGTAAGTGTTTACATACTAGCGTATCAAGGATTGCCTTCTTTTTACAACCCCAAATAGATTCACGTCTTGGTAATTAAACAAATAAGTATATTTTACTTGATCTTAAACCTTCATTTTCCTTGAATTAAATAGAAAATGCTCATTTCAACCTGAGTCAGAGTTGCAGTTTCTAAACTATAGTGAACAGTGCATGTGAATGTGCACACGCCCAAGTATATGCATTTGCAGGCCAGAAGATCAGATGGAAAGGACCAACTTCTTTTTCTATAATCTTGGTTTGACAAAGACAAGCTATAGAAGGCCTGTGTGCACAAAATTCTGCTCTATTGAATAGTGTAGCTCGGACTCTCTTAGACATAGATGTATAGATATTAATACAGTAAATTAGCCAATTTTCCAAATGTATTCCTTTAAATAATTTACAATTTAATATCTCCCTCTCTTATACCAAGAAATTTAAATTTTCTTATAGTATTAAACTTAAATAATTTTTTTCTTTGTTGTTGTGTATAAAGATACAGCATCAATAATTATAAATTTATATATATAGACAAAAATTCTCACCAGGCCCAATCTTCAGTAGCACAGAAGGACAAAGACTGGAGTTATGTCACACACATAGTTATTAATCTAGGTTGGTAATTTAGAGAGACAGTGTGGTCTGGCCAGTAGAACACCAGATGGTAGAGCATGGGACCTGGTTTCTATTCCCAGTTGGGCAAGGGCTTTCTCTCTGTGTTTGTCTTGTTATGTCAAAGTGCTTACAATCTCTACCCTCACTTTTTTCGACAGATATGTTGTGAAAGGTTGTCCCAAAAGCATTTAGGTGGTCTCAAAAAGATATTAATAAATAGAAAGGTGTTTTAGTGTTAAAGTGTTATCTGAAGCTACTACTCACTCTCTTTGTGTTTCAAATGCTTCTTTTCCACAGCAGGTGGGTAGCTAATATATTTGTGATTGTCAACAAGTTTGGTCATGGTAACATTGGCTTAAGCTCGAAAATCGTTCTGAAAAATATTTATACTCTTTAAATCAGTCTTGTTCATTTAGTTTGCACTGTTTCTCTACCATCTTCTTAACTCAATTCCTTTCTTGACTTATAATACCCTCCTTCAAGAATTCAACTGGAGAAGGAAGGCATCTTTATTTTATTTATTTATTTAGTTAGTTATTTAGTTATTTTTTATTGTTAAATTTAATGGGGTGACATTGGTTGGTAACAATTAGATAGTTTCCAGATGTACAAGTCCACATCACATCACTCATGCATCATATTATGTGCCCACCACCCAGAATCAGCTCCCCTTCCATCACTATATATCCGGTGCCCACTGCCCCC